>JAHHZJ010004781.1:0-34901 GCA_021437245.1 Aegilops speltoides | reverse complement strand
GTTGTTTGATCCGCCCAAGAACCACCTTTTGTACAAGCTTTGCGTTGATGTAACCTTGTACAAAGCCGGGCGCAGACTCGATCAAGAAAGTTTCGTTTTATGCTTAGTTGCCTTTCCCATGCTTTTTTTGCTATTTGCATGTGTTATTTGGCATCTCTTGTGCACACACATATCCGTAAGCAATAGCACGCCAAAGGCCATATACTTGTTTCCTTCTTTCTCTTGCCTCTAAGGTAAGGAACGCTCGCGCACAAGTTTGCCGGGGAAGGAAATGGAGGATGAACCAAGTGCTGTTCAAGAAAGAGAAGCTTGCCGGAGAACGCATGGATCACGTAAAGCTAAGTTATTAGAATTTGAGCAGTTCAAAATTTTAAATTTTAGTTCCTTCCTTGAACAACCACACTTTGTATGGAAAACTGCAGGCCGGAGGAACCTACTCTGGATAGCCGCACCTTATCTTGTTTTCGAGCACGCCAACGATTTAGTGAGCTGCATAAGTGTCGCGCCTTTGTCTTGCTTTCGAGTCCGCTCAGCAAGCTAAGGCGTATGCACTAGTCATGCAAGGTTGCTTGCCGGAAGACCTTGGCCAAGGGCTGCTTCGAAGTTCAAGACTCAGCCATGCAAGGGCCCCTTGCCGCAAGTTCCCTAGAAGCGAGGGTTGAAGCATACAAAGTTGAGGATCGTAACAAGGAGATAACACTCGCATCTATTGATCAAAATAAAGATAATATCTTACAAGGAATAACTTGTCGCGATGACTAATGAGTTCATAACACCCTATGCAGCAACAAAAAGAGATAAAGATAAAGGAGGCCTAGTCTACGCGGTCGCCTCCACCTCGAGATCTTGTTCACTTTAGCAATGATGTGGGCGACCTGCCCTTCAGTAGCCTCCATGTTCGCTCGGCCGCAAGCTGCAAGAACGCTGGTGAGGTTTATGCCGGATTGCGTATACGATCTTCACAAGACACGCCCATGGTTCCCTGCACAGCCGGCGAGTCTCTCGGCGAAGGCGCGGGATCTTCTTCCGCAGATTTGCAAGGGCCGCGCGATCCTCAAGAAGAGAGCTGAGCTTGGCGCCGAGGGAGATTTGATCCGGGAGTAGATGAGATGCTCCAGACTCGCCAGCAGCTCCTCGGTCAATGTCGGACGACAAGACACCAAGTCCTCGGTCCATAACTCGACGGCACGGGCGAAGTGCTCGGCTGCTTTGTTGGCGCTGTCCACTGTCTCGCCTCTGCGAGCTCCTCCTTCAACTTGGTCTCCCGATCCCGGCGGCGCTAGCGAGTCCTACAGCAGAGACTTTCAGCTCAAGATCCTCGATGGAGTCCTTGGCGGCCTTCAACGTCGCCGCTCTTCTTGGAAAGACACACCTGAGTTCCGAAGTTGGTGGGGCGCCTTCCGCTCCTGGTCTGAGCGCGCGACTTTCTCCACGCCGCCTTCAAGAACTCCTCCAGCTGCGCGACCTTGGCGGTAAGCTCCTCCTTGGCGGTCTCCAGCAGCCGGGCGTTCGGCCTTCCTTCCCCGCCAAGGGCCTGCTCCCAGCGCAAGGTCTTCCTCGTGGGAGTCGAGGTCGACCTTCCACTGCGAAGTTCTCCTTCGCCGACAGCCCTACCTCGCGAGCCGCTGCTCTTCGCCTCGGCCTTCTCCAAAGAACCACTCTTATACTCCCCGCGAAGTCGCTTGCGCCTCCGCCACCCGGAGAGCAGCCGGTTGGCGGCGCTGAGCTCCGCCGACGCTTCTCCATCTCCTCGGCGGCCTTGGCGACGAGGGCCTCCCGAAGCGAAGTTACCGCCTGCCCGGTAAAGGGCCAGAGCTGGTGAAGCAGCTCTCCTCGGCCGCTGCCTCGCCGCCCTCGACGATCTTCGCTCATGGAGGCGAGGACCTCCCATCAAAGGCCTCGACCCGCTGGAGTCAGCGACGAAGAGCCCCACGGCACTGGATGAAGACGCCGCTGGGGGCTTTCAAGTAGTAGCCGGACTGTTTCTCCGCGGAGGGGTCGGCGACGGCGCAGCACTTGATGCTCCCGCCGCCTGCTGGCGGTGCGGTCGCGCTCCTTCCCCGGCCCGCAGGAGCGTCTTCCGCTGGGGCCCGGCCCCTGGGCCGGTTCCCGCGCCGCCGCCGACAAGGCTCCTCCCAAAATAAAATTTCTCAACGGTGTTTGTTTTGTTCATCCCAAGTTGTCTTTGTTTTTCCCGCCTCCCACCCTTTTTCTTCAAGGACTCATTTATTTTGATCAGTGTCCATTTATTCATGAGAAGTCTCTTCATTCTTTTCAATCAATGTTCTTACCCGTGGTTCTCATGAAGATGTTCTACTAGTTCGCATTCCTCATTCCTTTCTTTCTCCGTGGATTCAAGTCAAGTTTTGTCGATCATACCTTTTTCCTCATTGCAATGTCTTCTCATACCGTGCACCTCATTATCATTCTACTTCTCGCTATTTGTTATTCCGTGCTCAAGATATCTCAAGATTCATGTTTCCTCCGTGATTCGCTCAAGCTCTTGAGATTGGTATCTCATTCAATTCATTTAATTCAACCGTGCAACATCTCTTTAAATCATTTCCAATGGTGTTTTTTGAGTGGGCCCTAACCCACGGTGTCTTTTCCGTGATCTTACCTGACTCTTCTATTTTCCCAGAGCTATCCTAAATTCTCCAAGTTTGACGAAGAATGAATTATCATCAACGATGCTTTTTTCCAAGATCTTTCAAATTCTTTCATAGTTGGCTAACCTCTTCGCTTTTGATTCTTCCTGTGCCTCAATAATTGATGGTGGTGGTTCTCATCATCATTCTCAACATTTGAAGACCAAGAAGAATTTTCCTCTAAATCTTGCTCCATTCTCTTCAAGATTCATGGTTCTAGCTTGAAGCCATCCTCTCATAATTGTTTTCACAGAGAATCTTTTTCACCCATCGAGATATTCAAGAGTCTTCAAAGTTGTCATCCGGAGTCCATCAATTCAGGTTTATTCATTCTCAGCCGCCGCTACTATTCTCCTATCTTGCCGTGCATCAATCAAATATCCTCTAATCAGTTCAGATCTTTTGTTCTTTGTATCTAAATCCCTCAAGTATCTTCATTCGCTTTTCAATTCTTCCGTGAATTGTGCCTTTGCTATGCTCATTTTCAATTCTTATGGGTTCTTTCAAGATCTCTTCCTTGTTCATCATATCAATTCATTTGTTGTTCCAATCCTACCGTGGTTCGTTGAAGACCTTCCCAAGTTTTGCGCTATAACTATCTTAATCCTTTCACGAGAATAAGTGGTATGCCAAATCCGCTGATTGTCATCAATTTAATTGTGATGACGATAACATATTCTTGTTCTTGTTTCATCCTAGTGATTAATTCCTTCTTTCGAGTTTGTTCATGATGAATAAATTTCTGGTTCTAGTGTTTCATCTATTCTTTTTTCCGGAGTTCCAAGTTCGCTCTATCTCGCCGCCAAGATCCATCTAAATCATCGCAAGGCTTCACCTTGTGTTTTCAACTTCCTTCTTTCTATCACCCTTTGTTTACCGGAGTTCTTCATGGAGGCTCTACATGGTGGTTCATCAGGATTCTTTTCATTCTTCAATTGTTCTTCAAGATTTCTCTAGTTAAGATCCGTTGCAATATTCTCAAAATAAACATGGTGCTCAACACATGTTTTGTTTTGAGGAGCTCAAGTATTCTTCATCTTGCATTTCAAGTGCAACCTCCCTATCTTATCTTTTGAGATGGTGTTATGTCACTCTTGACAATTTCCTTCATGTTTCATGATTCATATTGTTGTCAAGAATGAGGTATTTTAAATCCATCACTTCTTCATGGAGTTATCTTGGGTTATATTTCACCTAATGCTTTCCTAAGGATTGTTGCTATTTATGGTGCTTATAAATGACCCAAGTTCTTCATGTGTCCTCCCTGTGAAATAAGTTTCGCCTCCTTGTTGATACCAATCCAATCATTTGTTTCCATTGGTGCGTAAGCTCACCTCATAATTTTGAGATGTTTCATAAGCCCACCAAGCTTATTCATTGTTGTTGGTTTTCCAACAACTCCGCTTCTAGCATTTCTTATAAGTGTGCTCTTTCAAGATCTTGTTTCTCCGCATTCCATTCCATTCTTTTCATTTCTTCCAGAGGCATTGTGATGTTGTTCTCGACCCATCACCTCGCTTTTGTGAGGATCATGTTCTTTTCTTGATTATCCATTTAACCGGAGTGCGGTCTGAAATGTTTCTTACCCTTGTGCCATTCTTTTTTCAATTCGATGCAGCAGTGTTGTTGATTTCATCATGTATCCTCTCATCTTGTCAAGTTCATGTTCAATTCTTCCATTTACAATTGAATGCTGCCCAAATTATATCATTCTTCCTCTCTCATCTTGTTTTAACCGAGGGTTCAAATTCTATTTGTCCATCAAACTTTAATTTATGTCTTTGCAACCTCCAAGTTCTCGAATACTCCTTGTTCCACTTTTCTACCAGATTGTTTGCAATCTGCTCATCTCTTTGTACTTTTCTTTTAAATTGCTCAACCTCTCAAGGCTCTGGTTTCCCTGCTCGTCAAAGAAGCAACTTAGTTTTACCTCTTCTCTTCCTCCGCTTTCCCTCCGGTACATCCTAGATCTCGGATGAGATCCTCTAGTGGTGGAGTGTTGTAACACTCGAACTGGCGCGCCAGTGCCGCCGCCTTATTCGTCGTTGTTTCCATGTCATTTGCTTGCGCGGTTGCATTTGTCATGTCATCATTTGCATTTTATCATGTCATCATGTGCATTTCGCTTTTGCATATGTTCGCCTCATGCATCCGAGCCTTTTCCCCGTTGTCTGCTTTGGTAATCCGCGCCTCCTACGCCATCCGCTCCCCCTTCTCTCGTTAGAGCGGTATTAAACTTTCTGAATGGTTCGAGGTTTGCTGCTGCCTTGGTATAGCACCCGTAGACCGCCGTCAAGTTTCGGCCATTTGGAGTTCGCTTATACTCCAACTAACCGGGTAAACCAGAAGTCTCTTTTGTTGCAGCCCAACACCCTTCCAAAGTGGCCCAAAACCCACCAAACTCCTCTCCATGCTTCCTGGCTTCGATCACGATCGTGGCCGAAAACCGCCTCATTTGGACTCTCCTAGCTCCTCTACCTATATATGTGATCCCTCCAATTTTCGGCGCTCCAACTCCTATTCGCTCTTCGCCACGGACGAATCCCTCCGTCCGGACATGTCCGCCGTGAGCCACCTCACTCCGCCACTCCTGCTGCCACGCCACCCCGCCTTCCACTGGCGCGCCACGCCGCCCACCTCCGCCATCACTCCGCTGCCTCGCGTCATTCCTCACACAAGGTTCTCAAGGCTTTCCCCACGCTGTGGTTCTCGCTGGCTGAGCTTCGCCGAGGCTGAGCCAGACTGCCGGAGTTCGCCAGACCGCGGCCGCCACGACTCGCCACACCAGCGCCGCCGCTTCTTCTTCTCACTAGCCCCGCTCTCCTCGCAGCCGCCGCCAGTTCGCTGCCGGCTCACATCACTGCCGCCAAGACGGATTCATTCACCACCGATCCGCCGCCGATTCGCTTCGTCGGCCATCCCCGCCGGATGCTCCCCGCTGCCGACTCATCACCAGACCGCCATGGAGCACGAGGAGAGGGACGATCGGGCCTTCCTCGCCTATAGTCTGCCTGGGCCTCCCACGCCCAGCCTGGTACCAACATACGGCCAAATTTCTCCCAAATATGCCAGTTCCTCCAACTGGCCTTGGCTCAGGTGAGCAAAGACTGCTACTTTCTTTCAGGCATGTCGGGCCAGCCAAGTTTCGCCCATGTCTTGTTTTTTTTTCGCTTCATGATTCCAGATTTATACAGTAAACCGCATATTTACAGCTTGGACCCCTAGCTTCATGCATTTAATAACCCACAACTGCATCGGATTAAAACAAGTTATATATGTAAAATGCTTAGTTTTTCATCTAGTTTCATAATATCCAACTTTCATCCATGTTTAAAATGTTTAAAATGTTGTTTGATTAAATTTGCTCAAATGCCATGTTAAAATGATTTATTTCATAACTAATTAACCGTGAATCAATTTAATAAACTTTATATGTAAATGGGGTGGAAAATGCCTAGATTAACATGGTCCACTTTATTTTCCTGTTTAACAACTTTAAAATATGTTTTAGGAAGAACAGTACCAAATTCATAATATGCTCATGAGGATTTTCCTGACTTGTTGCGTTGTTTCCTACTTCATTTAAACTTGCCTAGGTAGGTAGTTTTGTTATGCTTCACCCCTTGCCATGTTAATCAACATTTAATATTGTTGGGTAGAAACGAGAGCTTAACTAAATAATTGTGTGGTAGCCATAATATGCAACTCGCTGCATATTGAGCTCCACTTAATTTGTAGTGTTGTTTGTTTGCACTTTGCCATGCCATGCCTCATTAAACCGACATGCATCATACTTGATTGTGCATCATGCCATGCTTATGTGATGGTTGTTTACTATGTTGTTTGCTTTTTTCCGGTTTGCTTTCTCGTTAGCTTCGGTTTTAGTTCGAGTTGTAGAGGATTGTTCGCTCACGCTCGCTTGTCTTCTTCATGGACTGCTTCTTCCTTGCGGATTTGTGCAATGATAGTAGTGATAGTAGTGAAATCCAGAGAACGAGTCCATGAAGAAGATGAAGCCACGAAGACGAACCGCTGTGAGACGAACGATCCTCACGATCAAGAACTAAATGGGAACTATCGAGAAGAAGCACACAACATAGTAAACACACCACACACAAACAAGACATGATGCAAAACAAGTATGATGCATGAGAAAGCTAGATGAAGCTACCATGGCAAGAGATGATACAAACAAGAACAACACATCAAAGCAAGTTTAAATGAGGCCGCACAACATATAACAATTCCGTAAGTCCTCATATGCAAATTTCGAAATTGGTCCAGAACTGAATAAACCTTATGTTCAAGTTGTTAAACAACAAGTTAAGATGCACCAAGATGATCTACACGAGATTCTAGCAAGTTACATATAAAGTTCATTAGATTCGAGCTTGCCTAGAAGATATGAGCAAAACAAGTTAATATGGCATTGATGCAAAATGCATACAAACATCAAGCAAACACACCAAAACAAGGATGCAACATGGTAATACTTAAACTACATGCAAAAGCAAGCAAGTTTCATATAGAGCACACTAAAACGGAGCAATGCAACACATACACTCTATAAGTCATAGCAACAATTTGTCCATAAAAAGAATTCAGGCATATTGCAAGCATCAAAACAACATGCTACAGATCTCAACATAATAACAAAGGCATGGGCATGAAGTATAGGTAAAGCACAACAAAACATGAACACCGAGCCTCCAAACAACTAGAACATGCACAAAACACATGGAGATATTGCAATAATACTGCCAGATTTTAGCAAAATAACTCTCAGTTGCAATGTTTAGAGTACAAACAAACAACATGATACAACAATATATCATGGCAAACAAAGGCATGGCATGAATCTACTAATTGCGAGATCAAAAGTCACTTAGTGACCATGAGCCAAAATGGATGAGAAAATATGATGGCACCCATGTAAACATGGCAAGTTATATTACGATTCATACATGGCAGAACAACAATAAGTAGGCATGCTGGTGAGCTTGTTACACTCACCACAGAGCAATACATGGCATGTCAAGGCAACCAACAGTAAGAAGACATGTTTATGAAGCTAAGCATGGCAAGAACAAGTTCATAGGTTGCATGGATCACTAGGAAAACACATGGGAACAAGTGAACTTAATGTAAACAGTCGACAAAGAACATCATCAAGCAACTTTGGAGCAAGATAACAACATGTTCCAAGAGCTATAATTGCAAACTAAGGGCATGAATGGATAGATCAAGACATGTAGATCAAAACATGTTTATAGGACATTCCAGATTATGCATAGAATGATTAGTAGAAGCATGTTAACATAGCAACAAAATATAACAGAATCTGTCAGAAAACAGAACAGAAGTGCCCTTATTAACAAGCTCGATGCACTCAAGACACAACTCACAAAAATACATGGTTAACACACTTCGAAAGATGGCATGGCATAGATCAACATACATGAAGACATCAACCTCCTAGGATGCACACATCAATCATGGCAAAATGATAAATGTGCAAGTTATAATAGCCAGAGATTAATAAGAACATGCACTCTTCCAACAAAGATTTCGCATCAAGATGAGCTCAAATGAAAATTATGCAATGGAACGAATGAAGTACTGCCGAGACAAACAATTTGAAATATTACACGACGTAAATGGAGCTACTGATGTAGAGATACAAAGAGATGAACATGGCATGATTATGTAATAATTTGAGGACTTGGAAGAATTTCGGCAACCTCCGACGGTGCACGGATTTCGAGGCGGGCCGAAACTCGCCGAGACGCAGGACGGGAGGATGCCGCAGGGTTCGGGAGGTCGGGCCACCGGACTGCTGCCGGCGGAGGCGCTGCGGGCCGGGCGACGTGAGGCGGGCGTTTCCGGCGACGGAGTCGGGGACGCGGGCGGCGTTGCCTCCGCTCGACGGCGAAGGCGGCGGGCGCAGAGCGTCGGGCGCAGGCGGGCGGCGCTGGGCGCTGGGCGCCATGTTGCTGCTGGCGCTGGGCGGCGCAGATCTCGACGGAGGTTTAGGGCGTTTGGCGGCGGAGATTTGCCGGCGGCGGCTCGACACGGCGGCGGAAGGCGCGAAGGGCGGCGGGGCGGCGTGGCGGAGGCGCTGCTGGCGGCGGCGGGGCGGCGAAGGAGATGTGGTAAAGGGGCGCTGCGCGCGGCGGCGAAGGAAGGGCTCGGGTTCGGCCCGCCGGCACGCGCGGTGGCGGCGAGATGCCACGTGGCAGCCTTCCTATTGGCTGCGGTGGCGGCGAACGTCCAGCCAGGACGGACGTGTTCGGGCGGCGCGCTGGGGAAGAGGCTAGGGTTAGGGTGGATGTCGGTGTCAAACCGCGGATCTCGGTAGGGGGTCCCGAATCAGCGCTTCAGGCGGATGGTAAGGATACGAGGGACACGATGTTTTTACCCGTGTTCGCCCCGCCGATGGAGGTAAAAACCTACGCCCCGCTTGATTAATATTGATGATATGGGTAGTACAAGACGATCTACCACGAGATCAAGGAGGCTAAACCCTAGAAGCTAGCCTATGGTATGATTGTTGTATGTATGTTGTCCTACTAAAGCCCGGTTTATATAGACACCGGAGGAGGCTAGGTTACAGTAGTCGGTTACAATGGTAGGAGATCTACATATCCATATCGCCAAGCTTACCTTCCACGCCAAGGAAAGTCCCATCCGGACACGGGACAGTAGTCTTCAATCTTGTATCTTCATAGTCTTGGAGTCCGCGGATAATGATAGTCCGTTGTCCGGACACCCCCAGTCCAGACTCTCAAGAGCTCCTCGAACCAGCTTCAATGACGATTAGTCCGGGCGCATAACGCTCGGGCATTGCAAGGCGGGTTCTCCTTGAATAATCCAGAGAAGATCATGAACACCAGGATAGTGTCCGCTCGCGAAAATAAATTCCACATTCCACCGTAGAGAGAATAAAATATACAAGAGCTCAATCTGCCGACGCATTATGCGCGTGACATCACACCGCCAAGCCTTTGTTTGAATCTTTTACTATACCGCCAAAGACGCTTAGCTAAGCGTTCTTGGCACATCTTGTCGGCGGTAGATCGTGTCTCTTATTCCGGATTCTCATCAATACGGACGTAGTAACCCAACCGCCTTATTGATGGTGGCGCTTTGGGAGATAAGCGAAGTTTTACCAGACGGGGGCGATAGTTTGGCCCTCCTATATATAAGGGATAAGGATTTGCCTTCTCACCCACGCCTTTCTTCCTCCTTTTCTCCCACATCTCAAGACTCAAGCTCCAACGCTTGTCAAGATCTCGCCCGACCTTCTCCGAATATGTCCGGAGGAGGAGGCAAGGTTGGCCTCCATCGCTAAGGAGGAGCACATCACCAAGCGCACGGATACCTCCTGATATCAAGGCATCGGCCGCCCCGACGAGGGGCAGCTCGCCTTACCCGGGCCTCACGAGAGGGTCGCCTTCCTTCCCCACTTCCTCCGCGGATCGGGCTTTCCGCCCATCCATTCGTCCGGGGCCTGCGTTCTATTACGGCCTGGATTTCCACGATCCGGCGCCAACTTCATCCTCAACATCTCGGCGCTCATCGCGGTGTGAGGTCGTGATCCGCCCCACTTCGCCTGTGGCTCAAGACCTTGAACGCTGTCAAGGTTGTGAAGGGCACACAAGCGAATGCGGAGGCGCCATGTTGCAAATTACCCAACGCCCTTGCCTGGCGGGGCCTTTGTGGACTCCGCAAGGGGTGGCAATTGGGGTGGTTGTACATCACAAGCCGCGCAAGCCCACATGGGCGGGCGCCCCGAAGTTTAGATCCGCGCCCCACGCAGCTCACCTCGGAAAGAGAAGGGCTTGCTGGGGCGATCCGGCGAGGTGATCGGACTCAACTCGCATCCGAAGCCGGTGAGCAATAAGCTCAGCTCGTCGATGGTTCAAGTCATGCTCATCCGCGGATTCTCCCATGCCAAGAATGGGCATTCAATCTGTGGGAGTTCGCCGAACAACACCAGCGCTGAGCGAGCTTCGACACGACATACGGCGCCTGAGGGTGCTGTTTAAGGGCGCTGGCCTCGTGATCCGGCGACAGAAGATCATGGATTCAGCTCGCAGATCCAACCGACGAGGTAAGTGATTCAACCCCATTACGGACACTTTGTAGTAATCGAATTGACTATAAGAGGGTTTCATCCCTTCCTTTCTTTGACAGAATGGATGGAGAAGGCCAGCAGCTTATCACCGCTCCATGCCGAAGATCCAGTGGACGCCCGCTTAGCTGCTGCTGGTTCCGCACCGCACGTGGTGCCGAGAAGAAGGCCAAGAAGGTGGCCGCGGGACTCAAAAGTTCTCGAATCAGCGCCCGACGACGACGCTGACTCCTCTCAAGACGAGGAGGAGGAAGAGTACTCTTCTCCTGGAGGGGAGAAGAAGAGGAAGGCTTCCCATGGGGAGGCCAAGGGTCCAAGAGGGGGAGAGCTATCTCGGGACGCTCGCCAACACCTGCTGGCGAGGATGAGGCTCAAGGGCCAAGCGTCCGGCAGATCGTAAGTATCCGGATCCTTATATGCAATATCTTTTATGTCACGTAGTGTCCTTATAACGCCGATTTCGCCGTAGTCCGGCCGATGACGCATCTCCCACTCATCAAGGTGTCGCCGCCTCGCCGGATGTGAATTCAATTCCGACGCTTCCACTCACGCCGCCACGACGAGGACGCCGAGTGGGATCCTGAGAGGGACCCATCCGGAGGCTCCGGAGGCGCCGCAGCAGCTCTCCAGACTTTAAGGCCGGACTTAAATCGACGCATGGTTCCAGAGTCCGGCAAGCCCCTTCGAAGAAGGGCAAGATCGGTACGCAGCCTGGCCCAATCGGAGGCGCCGGATAATTGCCGAGGCGCTTAAAGGCGCCCATCGAGAAGAACACCGCACTATCATGAGTGCGGTATCAAAAGGTTCGCTCGCCAAAAGCGGGCCGACTGAAGCTCGCAGCAACTTTTTAACAGCTTTGAGGTAAGAAGTTAAAATCATGTAATCTAATACCGATAGATAGTAGCCCCGATGCTCGCCATGTTCGGAAGAAAAGCCGATCGAGGATCTAACAAGATATGCTAGGTTGCTAACAATATGTCAATATGGGTTTGTAGGCCGCCGCTGCCTTCACGATTAACGGCGGAGCTCGATGTGCCGGGCAGATTCGATGTCCGAGCGAGAGCTCGCCATGCGAAGAAGTAGCTCGAGGACAAAGAAGGTGAGTAACACCACTTTGAATAGGTACTTACGTAAAAGGATTTGGCTGCAATAAAATTAACAAGGATATTATATTGCAGGGCCACTAACGAGGTGGCGCCCCGGATGCCAGTCCGCGGTCGAACACAAGGCGGCCATGAACGGGATGAGCGAGAAAAGCAAGAGGCACGTGGCGGAAGTCCAAGAGCTCCTGTGCCTCATGGAAAAGCATGAGAGTTTGAGCGTGACTCCAAGACTCAAGAGTCCGAGCTTGCCTCGCCTCGAAAAGCTAAGTCCGCCAAGGCCGAGGCCCATAAGGCTTCAGAGGTTGAAGATATAAAGAAAATAGCGCGGTAAGGCATTTTTCATGCAGAGCAAGCATGTTAATGTAAATTACCCGATATTTACCCGCATTCGAGCTCTGTGGGCATTTGCAGACTGCCACAGAGGCGTCCGATGCCGCCGATTCTATCGCGGCAAGGAGGGAAGCTCGACGAAAAGGTCTTCGTCTCAAAGATGTTTAGGCCGACACCGGTGTTTCTAAGCGACTAGCCGAAGCAGCTGGTCGAACTCCATTGGTAGCCGAAGAGGCCATGAAGGGCCTATAGTCCGTGCAGGGCTCGGACAGCCATGCATGGGAGCTACTTTGACTCGCGGCGGTGGTCGTGGATGCATGCCCTGGGTGGATGTCATCAAGCGCCCGCTCGTATTGAAGGCGCCACGGCCTCGCCCGCACAAAGGTGCAATGGGCAAGTTGATGCGAGAAGCTTCACGACCCACCGCAAGGAGTATCGACGCCGAGATGTATTATAAACTGCCTTGAAGGGAGCCGCAATATTGTGGATGAGTGCCCCAAATGTAATTTTGAGTGAATTTATATGTATTATCCTGCGCTGAAACTTTGTTCATGTGCGCCAAGTATAAACGCTTGTTTAATTTAAAATATTACCTTCTATGCGGCCGCTTATAAAATCGAGAGATGGAAAGTCGCGTTTTTCAACCCAAGCCATGAAAGTGTCAGTGTTCGATAAACTTGACCACTTGTTCCCATTGTTGGGTCCATCGAGGAGGCGCCAACACAACGTAACAAGGCAACCGGACTTATAATGCTTGAACACTCTCACTTAGCCATAGAATTCTATAATTTTAATTTCGCATGAAGCCCCCGGTATTCGGAAGACCGAATCAAGGGCGCTTATCCACGCTTCAACATTGTCCGAACTGCCAAGCGTGAGTCTTTATGACCAAAACCTCGAACAATGTATCAGCTTTTCATGCCACTCGTTTTAGCTTTCCATCGAGGCGCCGCCTGCTAACCGGGCGCATCAAGAAGGTTCTCCCAAGGCCACCTTAGCCGACTGAACGGAACGAAGGCACCAAAAACGGGAGCGGCAAACCCAACTGCTGACTCCAAGACATGATTCGAGCCGATTCATATAATGCTATAAGTTCGGGTGCCGCACTTGTGAAAGTGTTCGACTTATCACACCATAGAGTGGGGAACGAAGTGTAGGATCGAAGTATGTCTAGAGGGGGGTGATTAGACTACTTGACAACTTAAAAGTTTAGCCTTTTGATTAGGCAAGTTTTTAGCAAGTTCACAATGATGACCAAGTCAAGTATCACCATACACATGCAATTCTAGAGTAGTGGCAGCGGAAAGTAAATTGCACATGTAGTAAATAAGAGGTGGAGAAGAGCAAACGCATTTGGAGACACGGAGATTTTTCTCGTGGTTCCGAGTAGGTGGTGCTATCGCCAATCCACGCTGATGGAGACTTCAACCCACGGAGGGTAACGGCCAGAGTCCACGGAGGGCTCCACCCACGGGGTCCACGAAGAAGCAACCTTGTCTATGCCATCATGGCCTACGCCCACGGAGGACTAGCCTTACTCGTAGATCTTCACGAAGTAGGCGATCTCCTTGCCCTTACAAACTTCTTGGTTCAACTCCACATCTTGACGGAGGCCCCAAGCGACACCTAACTAATCTAGGAGGCACCACCCTCCAAAAGGTAATAGATGGTGTTGGTGATGATGAACCTTGATCTTGTGCCAAATGATAATCTCCCCAACACTCAACTCTCCTCACCGATTTGGCTGTGGTGGAAGAAAGGATTGAGTGGAAAGCAATTTGGGAAGGCTAGAAATCAAGTTTTATGGTGGGAGTGGAGCAACTTGATCTCAACACAAGGGTAGGTAGTTTTCTTCTCGTAAATGTAAGGTAGGAGTGGTAGTTCTTCTCGATGGCTCTATCCACTAATGAAGAGGAGGTGGAGGGTATTTATAGCTTCCATCAAAATCCAACTGCTACACACATTTGACCAATCTCGCCGACCGAAGGACAACTCCGGGAGACCGAAAGTTCAAATCTTTAGAACGTTGGGATTTTCTTTGGGACCAAAATACAATCTCGTTAGTCCGATTCTTCCAAAGTCTAGGGTTTGCCAATTTGGACCGACTTTCTCATCTCGGTGACACCGATTTGAGTACGTATGTTACGTGGCTTGGCAACACCAATTTCGGGTATGACCGAGTTTGGAATCTAAATCCAAATTCTAGGGTTTGGGTATATGGCTGAGGTGGTTCATCTCTTGTGATGAGTTTATGGAATCGTGGGACCGAGATTACTTATGGGTTTATGTTGGAATGAAAGATTGCCGATAGTTTGAGAGATAAATCACTAAGCACTTAGAGCAACTAGATCATCATCATAACCTCATCCCCTTTAATAGTATTGGCTTTCCTATGGACTCAATGTGATCTTGGATCACTAAACCAAAAATAGAGCCTTGAGCTTTTGCCAATGTTTTCCTTAGCATTTTGAGGGTCCACATCATCGGGCCATTGCCATACCCATATCAATCGAACTTTCTCAAATATTCTCAAGAAATAATTAGTTCAATGATATATATGTTGTTATTAATTACCAAAACCACCCGGGATTAGTTGCACTTCAATCTCCCCTTTTGGTAATTGATGACAACATATAGATCAAAGCTCACAAATGATATAATCAATGAATAACATCGCCGCTTTGAGAAGTATGTGATAAGCAAGAGCTCCCTAAATTTGTGCATTATTTAAGATTTATGCTTGAATGCAAATGCACAATCGACAGGATCATGGGTCACTCTTCCATGTCACATACATCTTGGTGGAGCGCACAAAATGATAAGAATGAATACCATGCACCCAATCACCAAGACATGAGTAAGTGATCATACAAGATATGAATAGAATATGATAAGCATTAAGCACACATTACATAGTATGATCAAGCACTCATCAAGATAGAGCAAACGAGTATCAAACACACTAAATGTCTCAAGAACTCAAAAGAATCTCAAGGAAAACCGCAAACAAAGAGCAAAAACGAGCACTTCTCTCAAGTCCTATGATCTATACAATTTTCCCTTTGGCAACAAGTTACCAAAAGTTCGAAGGTATAGAGCTAATCGTCACTAGGGACTCTCTGGCGCCTGCTCGCGCCGATGGAGGGAGATAGTCAGATTCGCAAAAGCTTCACAAGTCTGTGGAGCGGAGGAGTGGATACGGAGCTGGGCCGAACCGATGGAGCTGAGGAGGCTGGCGTAGTAGCCCCTGGTCTCCATCGAATAGCAACGATCCGCTTTGTGGGCACTGCAGCAGTGCTGCTCATAGTCATCCCGACTAGATCATCTTCCATCTCCTTCATGAGCTCCTTTCTCCCTCTTCGCTTCCTCGATGTCCGCCAAGCTTGTCGGGATGACTGCATTTCACCAATTTTGACATCCGTGAGCATGGAACTTGTCTTCAACTATCCTCTCGAGACTCTCCCGAGACGCACTATGCTGGCCGCGTGCGAGCTCAATTCTGAGTGGCTTCAAGAAGTTGTTCTCCAACGCTTTGGGCTTTGTCGTCAGCTTCCTCTCAGCTTTAGCTTGTTTGGCGCTTCAGACTTAGCGTGTCCTTCAAAGATGTGGGAGCATCCTCACCATCACAACTTCATTATCTTCATGTTCAGGCTGCAGGGCAAGTGGGGTCTATCCAATGTAGGTGTCCGTGCCAAACTTGGCATTAATGAGCATCCAATATGGAGAACCCACATGACCTCTTCTCGTCTGGGTCATTGCCCTTGATAGTTTCTACTATCGTGTCCATCACCTTAAAAGGTGCCTTCGATCTAGAATGTGCAGATGTTGATAGAATAGCCTCTTATCATGCGGTGGTCTCGACTGGGCATCAAAGTATGCCTCTTAATGGTGTTAGTGGTTGGGAGACCCGCCAAGATGATAAACCGATCCAAGCTTCCATATCTCAACATCCTTGTCAGTACCTCATTGTACATGTTCTTCATAGACTCGTGATTCTTTCTTGGAATGCCATAGACATCAACATCATCATCCCTTGATATCGGTGCATTCAGAACGCTCCATTCCTCAACAGCTGAAGAGAATCTCTATCCTTCCGTCATCCATACAATTGCCATCTGATAGAAATGTGCGGTGGCATAGAACTGCATGATCATTTTGTCATTCCAAGCAACCATTTCTTACCAACGAACTCTCGCAACTCCACATGCGGTGAAACTCTCATGCACATGTGGGAAGTAGTCTCTGCGGTTTCACCGTCGATGTATTCCTACCACATATTTGGTGTCAAGAATAATTGGTTTCTTGTCCATGAGCACCGCCTCATAGAAATCTTGTTGCTCTCGTGGGAACCTAGAGTCAACAACTGTCCTTCTCCGTGGCATATGGATCAACTTGCTTCCATAGCTCGAGACCTTTGTCCTTCCTTTCCTTCATATTTTCAGCCCGAGGATGAGCATCATTATGAACTCGGCAGCTTCGTCTGAAGCTTCAAGAAAACATGTGCCTCTTCATCGATTCAGTAGTGGCACGTCCTTCTTCTTCTCCTCAAGGTATATTTCTCACAGCTTTTGGCTTGGCAGAAGTTTGGCTTGGGCTGCCTTTGCCTGGAGCCGATGGCTTAGATTTTGTGGGTGTTCTCGCTCGATGGCATCTTCCATCAACTTTTGCTTCGAGGAGGCTAGGGTGCTTCCTCATCGAAGTCATCATCAGCCTTCTTCATGAACTAGCCTCTTCCTCTTGGAAGTTTTCTTGATCTTGTGGAGGTTTTTCTTCCATGCTGGGCTTTTAACCGTGGATTTCTTATCTTTGTCGGGTGCTTTCTTTTGTTTGTCATTTTGATAGCCCTTGGCAACCACTTTCCTCTTAGGCTTGGAAGTAATCTCTCATCTACAACAAAGTCGTAGTCTTCCTCATCGAATTCTCTTCCTGCCCTGTGGCAAGAGCAGCAATCCACTTGGGGTGCTCTCTCTCCATCATCCTAAAACTGCTTGCTTCAGACTTGTGACCGCCTCGAATCTCAACTGTGATTCAGACCTGTTCGCTGTCACTTGCATCATATGACCGACAAACTGTGAATAGAATAGGTATAGGTAGAATAGAAGAGCATTACAAACCGCAGAGGATTTTGCAAAAGAATGAGTTCAAACTTCAGTTTTAGGTTTTTCAGAATGCATTTCGGTTCCAATCGGAATTCTAAATCCAAGTGCTAAACCTAACTGTGACATTACCACTTTTTCATGGACCTAAATGGGTTTCGTCTAGCCGAGAGCACTAGGGTTTCACTAATCTCACTGCTTACCATTTACAACCGGTTTAACCTAAAGTGTGAGGCAATGGCTCGAGGCCAAATCGTCATCCCGAGAATGTAGAATCGATCACACCGAGATGTGTTCGGCGGAAACCTAACCCTAAAATTTTCACTCAATTTTGTTCTATGATCTAACTGGCCGATGTGAAGATTTCAAACTTGGCAAGAAGTTAGGCAAGACCTATCGCATTGAATCGTGAGGTTGAAGCACGAGAGGGATGAAACTCACCCAACTGTGGAGTTTCACTACGCGGCAACGGGCACGATGAGATCGCCTGCTGACGGGCGATGGAGACCACAAGGGCGCAAAGACTACGTGAGACGATCCGGAGACACACACCGCGGTAAGGGTTTGAGGCGTATGCTTAGGAATAATCAACGCTGCCCGTATATATACCCTTCGGCCGTGGGACCGAAGTTGAAAATTCCTGGGACCGAGATGGTTAATCGCTGCAAGCATCACTTCGTCACGCCGAGATTTATAACTCGGTTTCACCGAGGTGAAAACTTAGATCAATCCAAGTGATTTCTTGGTCGTCCGATGGAGTATATCGGTTTGACCAGTACTTTAGAAGGTTTTGAAGTTAGGCTTTTGACGGATCGGCGGCCCGAAAGTGCTCCTCACTCGGTCTGTCTCAAAAAGTCTTGTTCAAAGTTTCAGATATAAGCATGAATAGAGTTTGAGACAAGAAAGCATAGATAGCTGGGAGGAACTTAGGCATTCTTGTCCATCCATTTGGTCAAAAGAAAAATCCAAAAGACCAAAGCAACAAATGGATGTCCTCGAATGGATAAACTCATGCATCCAACATGCTCACACAATAAGATAGCAAATGAAATATGTGTCAAACATGCACAAACAAAAACACTAGCTACTAGCAGCATTATTTTCCATGCATGACTAGGTCATCTATATATGAGTATATTGACTTAGGAGTCAAATGAGAACATTGGATCATAGGTCATACTCATCGCTTAAGCACAAGTGGGGTTAATCAATTCTAAAATTTCTCAACGGTGTTTGTTTTGTTCATCCCAAGTTGTCTTTGTTTTTCCCGCCTCCCACCCTTTTTCTTCAAGGACTCATTTATTTTGATCAGTGTCCATTTATTCATGAGAAGTCTCTTCATTCTTTTCAATCAATGTTCTTACCCGTGGTTCTCATGAAGATGTTCTACTAGTTCGCATTCCTCATTCCTTTCTTTCTCCGTGGATTCAAGTCAAGTTTTGTCGATCATACCTTTTTCCTCATTGCAATGTCTTCTCATACCGTGCACCTCATTATCATTCTACTTCTCGCTATTTGTTATTCCGTGCTCAAGATATCTCAAGATTCATGTTTCCTCCGTGATTCGCTCAAGCTCTTGAGATTGGTATCTCATTCAATTCATTTAATTCAACCGTGCAACATCTCTTTAAATCATTTCCAATGGTGTTTTTTGAGTGGGCCCTAACCCACGGTGTCTTTTCCGTGATCTTACCTGACTCTTCTATTTTCCCAGAGCTATCCTAAATTCTCCAAGTTTGACGAAGAATGAATTATCATCAACGATGCTTTTTTCCAAGATCTTTCAAATTCTTTCATAGTTGGCTAACCTCTTCGCTTTTGATTCTTCCTGTGCCTCAATAATTGATGGTGGTGGTTCTCATCATCATTCTCAACATTTGAAGACCAAGAAGAATTTTCCTCTAAATCTTGCTCCATTCTCTTCAAGATTCATGGTTCTAGCTTGAAGCCATCCTCTCATAATTGTTTTCACAGAGAATCTTTTTCACCCATCGAGATATTCAAGAGTCTTCAAAGTTGTCATCCGGAGTCCATCAATTCAGGTTTATTCATTCTCAGCCGCCGCTACTATTCTCCTATCTTGCCGTGCATCAATCAAATATCCTCTAATCAGTTCAGATCTTTTGTTCTTTGTATCTAAATCCCTCAAGTATCTTCATTCGCTTTTCAATTCTTCCGTGAATTGTGCCTTTGCTATGCTCATTTTCAATTCTTATGGGTTCTTTCAAGATCTCTTCCTTGTTCATCATATCAATTCATTTGTTGTTCCAATCCTACCGTGGTTCGTTGAAGACCTTCCCAAGTTTTGCGCTATAACTATCTTAATCCTTTCACGAGAATAAGTGGTATGCCAAATCCGCTGATTGTCATCAATTTAATTGTGATGACGATAACATATTCTTGTTCTTGTTTCATCCTAGTGATTAATTCCTTCTTTCGAGTTTGTTCATGATGAATAAATTTCTGGTTCTAGTGTTTCATCTATTCTTTTTTCCGGAGTTCCAAGTTCGCTCTATCTCGCCGCCAAGATCCATCTAAATCATCGCAAGGCTTCACCTTGTGTTTTCAACTTCCTTCTTTCTATCACCCTTTGTTTACCGGAGTTCTTCATGGAGGCTCTACATGGTGGTTCATCAGGATTCTTTTCATTCTTCAATTGTTCTTCAAGATTTCTCTAGTTAAGATCCGTTGCAATATTCTCAAAATAAACATGGTGCTCAACACATGTTTTGTTTTGAGGAGCTCAAGTATTCTTCATCTTGCATTTCAAGTGCAACCTCCCTATCTTATCTTTTGAGATGGTGTTATGTCACTCTTGACAATTTCCTTCATGTTTCATGATTCATATTGTTGTCAAGAATGAGGTATTTTAAATCCATCACTTCTTCATGGAGTTATCTTGGGTTATATTTCACCTAATGCTTTCCTAAGGATTGTTGCTATTTATGGTGCTTATAAATGACCCAAGTTCTTCATGTGTCCTCCCTGTGAAATAAGTTTCGCCTCCTTGTTGATACCAATCCAATCATTTGTTTCCATTGGTGCGTAAGCTCACCTCATAATTTTGAGATGTTTCATAAGCCCACCAAGCTTATTCATTGTTGTTGGTTTTCCAACAACTCCGCTTCTAGCATTTCTTATAAGTGTGCTCTTTCAAGATCTTGTTTCTCCGCATTCCATTCCATTCTTTTCATTTCTTCCAGAGGCATTGTGATGTTGTTCTCGACCCATCACCTCGCTTTTGTGAGGATCATGTTCTTTTCTTGATTATCCATTTAACCGGAGTGCGGTCTGAAATGTTTCTTACCCTTGTGCCATTCTTTTTTCAATTCGATGCAGCAGTGTTGTTGATTTCATCATGTATCCTCTCATCTTGTCAAGTTCATGTTCAATTCTTCCATTTACAATTGAATGCTGCCCAAATTATATCATTCTTCCTCTCTCATCTTGTTTTAACCGAGGGTTCAAATTCTATTTGTCCATCAAACTTTAATTTATGTCTTTGCAACCTCCAAGTTCTCGAATACTCCTTGTTCCACTTTTCTACCAGATTGTTTGCAATCTGCTCATCTCTTTGTACTTTTCTTTTAAATTGCTCAACCTCTCAAGGCTCTGGTTTCCCTGCTCGTCAAAGAAGCAACTTAGTTTTACCTCTTCTCTTCCTCCGCTTTCCCTCCGGTACATCCTAGATCTCGGATGAGATCCTCTAGTGGTGGAGTGTTGTAACACTCGAACTGGCGCGCCAGTGCCGCCGCCTTATTCGTCGTTGTTTCCATGTCATTTGCTTGCGCGGTTGCATTTGTCATGTCATCATTTGCATTTTATCATGTCATCATGTGCATTTCGCTTTTGCATATGTTCGCCTCATGCATCCGAGCCTTTTCCCCGTTGTCTGCTTTGGTAATCCGCGCCTCCTACGCCATCCGCTCCCCCTTCTCTCGTTAGAGCGGTATTAAACTTTCTGAATGGTTCGAGGTTTGCTGCTGCCTTGGTATAGCACCCGTAGACCGCCGTCAAGTTTCGGCCATTTGGAGTTCGCTTATACTCCAACTAACCGGGTAAACCAGAAGTCTCTTTTGTTGCAGCCCAACACCCTTCCAAAGTGGCCCAAAACCCACCAAACTCCTCTCCATGCTTCCTGGCTTCGATCACGATCGTGGCCGAAAACCGCCTCATTTGGACTCTCCTAGCTCCTCTACCTATATATGTGATCCCTCCAATTTTCGGCGCTCCAACTCCTATTCGCTCTTCGCCACGGACGAATCCCTCCGTCCGGACATGTCCGCCGTGAGCCACCTCACTCCGCCACTCCTGCTGCCACGCCACCCCGCCTTCCACTGGCGCGCCACGCCGCCCACCTCCGCCATCACTCCGCTGCCTCGCGTCATTCCTCACACAAGGTTCTCAAGGCTTTCCCCACGCTGTGGTTCTCGCTGGCTGAGCTTCGCCGAGGCTGAGCCAGACTGCCGGAGTTCGCCAGACCGCGGCCGCCACGACTCGCCACACCAGCGCCGCCGCTTCTTCTTCTCACTAGCCCCGCTCTCCTCGCAGCCGCCGCCAGTTCGCTGCCGGCTCACATCACTGCCGCCAAGACGGATTCATTCACCACCGATCCGCCGCCGATTCGCTTCGTCGGCCATCCCCGCCGGATGCTCCCCGCTGCCGACTCATCACCAGACCGCCATGGAGCACGAGGAGAGGGACGATCGGGCCTTCCTCGCCTATAGTCTGCCTGGGCCTCCCACGCCCAGCCTGGTACCAACATACGGCCAAATTTCTCCCAAATATGCCAGTTCCTCCAACTGGCCTTGGCTCAGGTGAGCAAAGACTGCTACTTTCTTTCAGGCATGTCGGGCCAGCCAAGTTTCGCCCATGTCTTGTTTTTTTTTCGCTTCATGATTCCAGATTTATACAGTAAACCGCATATTTACAGCTTGGACCCCTAGCTTCATGCATTTAATAACCCACAACTGCATCGGATTAAAACAAGTTATATATGTAAAATGCTTAGTTTTTCATCTAGTTTCATAATATCCAACTTTCATCCATGTTTAAAATGTTTAAAATGTTGTTTGATTAAATTTGCTCAAATGCCATGTTAAAATGATTTATTTCATAACTAATTAACCGTGAATCAATTTAATAAACTTTATATGTAAATGGGGTGGAAAATGCCTAGATTAACATGGTCCACTTTATTTTCCTGTTTAACAACTTTAAAATATGTTTTAGGAAGAACAGTACCAAATTCATAATATGCTCATGAGGATTTTCCTGACTTGTTGCGTTGTTTCCTACTTCATTTAAACTTGCCTAGGTAGGTAGTTTTGTTATGCTTCACCCCTTGCCATGTTAATCAACATTTAATATTGTTGGGTAGAAACGAGAGCTTAACTAAATAATTGTGTGGTAGCCATAATATGCAACTCGCTGCATATTGAGCTCCACTTAATTTGTAGTGTTGTTTGTTTGCACTTTGCCATGCCATGCCTCATTAAACCGACATGCATCATACTTGATTGTGCATCATGCCATGCTTATGTGATGGTTGTTTACTATGTTGTTTGCTTTTTTCCGGTTTGCTTTCTCGTTAGCTTCGGTTTTAGTTCGAGTTGTAGAGGATTGTTCGCTCACGCTCGCTTGTCTTCTTCATGGACTGCTTCTTCCTTGCGGATTTGTGCAATGATAGTAGTGATAGTAGTGAAATCCAGAGAACGAGTCCATGAAGAAGATGAAGCCACGAAGACGAACCGCTGTGAGACGAACGATCCTCACGATCAAGAACTAAATGGGAACTATCGAGAAGAAGCACACAACATAGTAAACACACCACACACAAACAAGACATGATGCAAAACAAGTATGATGCATGAGAAAGCTAGATGAAGCTACCATGGCAAGAGATGATACAAACAAGAACAACACATCAAAGCAAGTTTAAATGAGGCCGCACAACATATAACAATTCCGTAAGTCCTCATATGCAAATTTCGAAATTGGTCCAGAACTGAATAAACCTTATGTTCAAGTTGTTAAACAACAAGTTAAGATGCACCAAGATGATCTACACGAGATTCTAGCAAGTTACATATAAAGTTCATTAGATTCG
Organism: Aegilops speltoides; assembly: GCA_021437245.1. Lineage (NCBI taxonomy): Eukaryota > Viridiplantae > Streptophyta > Magnoliopsida > Poales > Poaceae > Aegilops > Aegilops speltoides. The sequence goes on along the minus strand of JAHHZJ010004781.1, from coordinate 11,481 downwards.
AGCTTGCCTAGAAGATATGAGCAAAACAAGTTAATATGGCATTGATGCAAAATGCATACAAACATCAAGCAAACACACCAAAACAAGGATGCAACATGGTAATACTTAAACTACATGCAAAAGCAAGCAAGTTTCATATAGAGCACACTAAAACGGAGCAATGCAACACATACACTCTATAAGTCATAGCAACAATTTGTCCATAAAAAGAATTCAGGCATATTGCAAGCATCAAAACAACATGCTACAGATCTCAACATAATAACAAAGGCATGGGCATGAAGTATAGGTAAAGCACAACAAAACATGAACACCGAGCCTCCAAACAACTAGAACATGCACAAAACACATGGAGATATTGCAATAATACTGCCAGATTTTAGCAAAATAACTCTCAGTTGCAATGTTTAGAGTACAAACAAACAACATGATACAACAATATATCATGGCAAACAAAGGCATGGCATGAATCTACTAATTGCGAGATCAAAAGTCACTTAGTGACCATGAGCCAAAATGGATGAGAAAATATGATGGCACCCATGTAAACATGGCAAGTTATATTACGATTCATACATGGCAGAACAACAATAAGTAGGCATGCTGGTGAGCTTGTTACACTCACCACAGAGCAATACATGGCATGTCAAGGCAACCAACAGTAAGAAGACATGTTTATGAAGCTAAGCATGGCAAGAACAAGTTCATAGGTTGCATGGATCACTAGGAAAACACATGGGAACAAGTGAACTTAATGTAAACAGTCGACAAAGAACATCATCAAGCAACTTTGGAGCAAGATAACAACATGTTCCAAGAGCTATAATTGCAAACTAAGGGCATGAATGGATAGATCAAGACATGTAGATCAAAACATGTTTATAGGACATTCCAGATTATGCATAGAATGATTAGTAGAAGCATGTTAACATAGCAACAAAATATAACAGAATCTGTCAGAAAACAGAACAGAAGTGCCCTTATTAACAAGCTCGATGCACTCAAGACACAACTCACAAAAATACATGGTTAACACACTTCGAAAGATGGCATGGCATAGATCAACATACATGAAGACATCAACCTCCTAGGATGCACACATCAATCATGGCAAAATGATAAATGTGCAAGTTATAATAGCCAGAGATTAATAAGAACATGCACTCTTCCAACAAAGATTTCGCATCAAGATGAGCTCAAATGAAAATTATGCAATGGAACGAATGAAGTACTGCCGAGACAAACAATTTGAAATATTACACGACGTAAATGGAGCTACTGATGTAGAGATACAAAGAGATGAACATGGCATGATTATGTAATAATTTGAGGACTTGGAAGAATTTCGGCAACCTCCGACGGTGCACGGATTTCGAGGCGGGCCGAAACTCGCCGAGACGCAGGACGGGAGGATGCCGCAGGGTTCGGGAGGTCGGGCCACCGGACTGCTGCCGGCGGAGGCGCTGCGGGCCGGGCGACGTGAGGCGGGCGTTTCCGGCGACGGAGTCGGGGACGCGGGCGGCGTTGCCTCCGCTCGACGGCGAAGGCGGCGGGCGCAGAGCGTCGGGCGCAGGCGGGCGGCGCTGGGCGCTGGGCGCCATGTTGCTGCTGGCGCTGGGCGGCGCAGATCTCGACGGAGGTTTAGGGCGTTTGGCGGCGGAGATTTGCCGGCGGCGGCTCGACACGGCGGCGGAAGGCGCGAAGGGCGGCGGGGCGGCGTGGCGGAGGCGCTGCTGGCGGCGGCGGGGCGGCGAAGGAGATGTGGTAAAGGGGCGCTGCGCGCGGCGGCGAAGGAAGGGCTCGGGTTCGGCCCGCCGGCACGCGCGGTGGCGGCGAGATGCCACGTGGCAGCCTTCCTATTGGCTGCGGTGGCGGCGAACGTCCAGCCAGGACGGACGTGTTCGGGCGGCGCGCTGGGGAAGAGGCTAGGGTTAGGGTGGATGTCGGTGTCAAACCGCGGATCTCGGTAGGGGGTCCCGAATCAGCGCTTCAGGCGGATGGTAAGGATACGAGGGACACGATGTTTTTACCCGTGTTCGCCCCGCCGATGGAGGTAAAAACCTACGCCCCGCTTGATTAATATTGATGATATGGGTAGTACAAGACGATCTACCACGAGATCAAGGAGGCTAAACCCTAGAAGCTAGCCTATGGTATGATTGTTGTATGTATGTTGTCCTACTAAAGCCCGGTTTATATAGACACCGGAGGAGGCTAGGTTACAGTAGTCGGTTACAATGGTAGGAGATCTACATATCCATATCGCCAAGCTTACCTTCCACGCCAAGGAAAGTCCCATCCGGACACGGGACAGTAGTCTTCAATCTTGTATCTTCATAGTCTTGGAGTCCGCGGATAATGATAGTCCGTTGTCCGGACACCCCCAGTCCAGACTCTCAAGAGCTCCTCGAACCAGCTTCAATGACGATTAGTCCGGGCGCATAACGCTCGGGCATTGCAAGGCGGGTTCTCCTTGAATAATCCAGAGAAGATCATGAACACCAGGATAGTGTCCGCTCGCGAAAATAAATTCCACATTCCACCGTAGAGAGAATAAAATATACAAGAGCTCAATCTGCCGACGCATTATGCGCGTGACATCACACCGCCAAGCCTTTGTTTGAATCTTTTACTATACCGCCAAAGACGCTTAGCTAAGCGTTCTTGGCACATCTTGTCGGCGGTAGATCGTGTCTCTTATTCCGGATTCTCATCAATACGGACGTAGTAACCCAACCGCCTTATTGATGGTGGCGCTTTGGGAGATAAGCGAAGTTTTACCAGACGGGGGCGATAGTTTGGCCCTCCTATATATAAGGGATAAGGATTTGCCTTCTCACCCACGCCTTTCTTCCTCCTTTTCTCCCACATCTCAAGACTCAAGCTCCAACGCTTGTCAAGATCTCGCCCGACCTTCTCCGAATATGTCCGGAGGAGGAGGCAAGGTTGGCCTCCATCGCTAAGGAGGAGCACATCACCAAGCGCACGGATACCTCCTGATATCAAGGCATCGGCCGCCCCGACGAGGGGCAGCTCGCCTTACCCGGGCCTCACGAGAGGGTCGCCTTCCTTCCCCACTTCCTCCGCGGATCGGGCTTTCCGCCCATCCATTCGTCCGGGGCCTGCGTTCTATTACGGCCTGGATTTCCACGATCCGGCGCCAACTTCATCCTCAACATCTCGGCGCTCATCGCGGTGTGAGGTCGTGATCCGCCCCACTTCGCCTGTGGCTCAAGACCTTGAACGCTGTCAAGGTTGTGAAGGGCACACAAGCGAATGCGGAGGCGCCATGTTGCAAATTACCCAACGCCCTTGCCTGGCGGGGCCTTTGTGGACTCCGCAAGGGGTGGCAATTGGGGTGGTTGTACATCACAAGCCGCGCAAGCCCACATGGGCGGGCGCCCCGAAGTTTAGATCCGCGCCCCACGCAGCTCACCTCGGAAAGAGAAGGGCTTGCTGGGGCGATCCGGCGAGGTGATCGGACTCAACTCGCATCCGAAGCCGGTGAGCAATAAGCTCAGCTCGTCGATGGTTCAAGTCATGCTCATCCGCGGATTCTCCCATGCCAAGAATGGGCATTCAATCTGTGGGAGTTCGCCGAACAACACCAGCGCTGAGCGAGCTTCGACACGACATACGGCGCCTGAGGGTGCTGTTTAAGGGCGCTGGCCTCGTGATCCGGCGACAGAAGATCATGGATTCAGCTCGCAGATCCAACCGACGAGGTAAGTGATTCAACCCCATTACGGACACTTTGTAGTAATCGAATTGACTATAAGAGGGTTTCATCCCTTCCTTTCTTTGACAGAATGGATGGAGAAGGCCAGCAGCTTATCACCGCTCCATGCCGAAGATCCAGTGGACGCCCGCTTAGCTGCTGCTGGTTCCGCACCGCACGTGGTGCCGAGAAGAAGGCCAAGAAGGTGGCCGCGGGACTCAAAAGTTCTCGAATCAGCGCCCGACGACGACGCTGACTCCTCTCAAGACGAGGAGGAGGAAGAGTACTCTTCTCCTGGAGGGGAGAAGAAGAGGAAGGCTTCCCATGGGGAGGCCAAGGGTCCAAGAGGGGGAGAGCTATCTCGGGACGCTCGCCAACACCTGCTGGCGAGGATGAGGCTCAAGGGCCAAGCGTCCGGCAGATCGTAAGTATCCGGATCCTTATATGCAATATCTTTTATGTCACGTAGTGTCCTTATAACGCCGATTTCGCCGTAGTCCGGCCGATGACGCATCTCCCACTCATCAAGGTGTCGCCGCCTCGCCGGATGTGAATTCAATTCCGACGCTTCCACTCACGCCGCCACGACGAGGACGCCGAGTGGGATCCTGAGAGGGACCCATCCGGAGGCTCCGGAGGCGCCGCAGCAGCTCTCCAGACTTTAAGGCCGGACTTAAATCGACGCATGGTTCCAGAGTCCGGCAAGCCCCTTCGAAGAAGGGCAAGATCGGTACGCAGCCTGGCCCAATCGGAGGCGCCGGATAATTGCCGAGGCGCTTAAAGGCGCCCATCGAGAAGAACACCGCACTATCATGAGTGCGGTATCAAAAGGTTCGCTCGCCAAAAGCGGGCCGACTGAAGCTCGCAGCAACTTTTTAACAGCTTTGAGGTAAGAAGTTAAAATCATGTAATCTAATACCGATAGATAGTAGCCCCGATGCTCGCCATGTTCGGAAGAAAAGCCGATCGAGGATCTAACAAGATATGCTAGGTTGCTAACAATATGTCAATATGGGTTTGTAGGCCGCCGCTGCCTTCACGATTAACGGCGGAGCTCGATGTGCCGGGCAGATTCGATGTCCGAGCGAGAGCTCGCCATGCGAAGAAGTAGCTCGAGGACAAAGAAGGTGAGTAACACCACTTTGAATAGGTACTTACGTAAAAGGATTTGGCTGCAATAAAATTAACAAGGATATTATATTGCAGGGCCACTAACGAGGTGGCGCCCCGGATGCCAGTCCGCGGTCGAACACAAGGCGGCCATGAACGGGATGAGCGAGAAAAGCAAGAGGCACGTGGCGGAAGTCCAAGAGCTCCTGTGCCTCATGGAAAAGCATGAGAGTTTGAGCGTGACTCCAAGACTCAAGAGTCCGAGCTTGCCTCGCCTCGAAAAGCTAAGTCCGCCAAGGCCGAGGCCCATAAGGCTTCAGAGGTTGAAGATATAAAGAAAATAGCGCGGTAAGGCATTTTTCATGCAGAGCAAGCATGTTAATGTAAATTACCCGATATTTACCCGCATTCGAGCTCTGTGGGCATTTGCAGACTGCCACAGAGGCGTCCGATGCCGCCGATTCTATCGCGGCAAGGAGGGAAGCTCGACGAAAAGGTCTTCGTCTCAAAGATGTTTAGGCCGACACCGGTGTTTCTAAGCGACTAGCCGAAGCAGCTGGTCGAACTCCATTGGTAGCCGAAGAGGCCATGAAGGGCCTATAGTCCGTGCAGGGCTCGGACAGCCATGCATGGGAGCTACTTTGACTCGCGGCGGTGGTCGTGGATGCATGCCCTGGGTGGATGTCATCAAGCGCCCGCTCGTATTGAAGGCGCCACGGCCTCGCCCGCACAAAGGTGCAATGGGCAAGTTGATGCGAGAAGCTTCACGACCCACCGCAAGGAGTATCGACGCCGAGATGTATTATAAACTGCCTTGAAGGGAGCCGCAATATTGTGGATGAGTGCCCCAAATGTAATTTTGAGTGAATTTATATGTATTATCCTGCGCTGAAACTTTGTTCATGTGCGCCAAGTATAAACGCTTGTTTAATTTAAAATATTACCTTCTATGCGGCCGCTTATAAAATCGAGAGATGGAAAGTCGCGTTTTTCAACCCAAGCCATGAAAGTGTCAGTGTTCGATAAACTTGACCACTTGTTCCCATTGTTGGGTCCATCGAGGAGGCGCCAACACAACGTAACAAGGCAACCGGACTTATAATGCTTGAACACTCTCACTTAGCCATAGAATTCTATAATTTTAATTTCGCATGAAGCCCCCGGTATTCGGAAGACCGAATCAAGGGCGCTTATCCACGCTTCAACATTGTCCGAACTGCCAAGCGTGAGTCTTTATGACCAAAACCTCGAACAATGTATCAGCTTTTCATGCCACTCGTTTTAGCTTTCCATCGAGGCGCCGCCTGCTAACCGGGCGCATCAAGAAGGTTCTCCCAAGGCCACCTTAGCCGACTGAACGGAACGAAGGCACCAAAAACGGGAGCGGCAAACCCAACTGCTGACTCCAAGACATGATTCGAGCCGATTCATATAATGCTATAAGTTCGGGTGCCGCACTTGTGAAAGTGTTCGACTTATCACACCATAGAGTGGGGAACGAAGTGTAGGATCGAAGTATGTCTAGAGGGGGGTGATTAGACTACTTGACAACTTAAAAGTTTAGCCTTTTGATTAGGCAAGTTTTTAGCAAGTTCACAATGATGACCAAGTCAAGTATCACCATACACATGCAATTCTAGAGTAGTGGCAGCGGAAAGTAAATTGCACATGTAGTAAATAAGAGGTGGAGAAGAGCAAACGCATTTGGAGACACGGAGATTTTTCTCGTGGTTCCGAGTAGGTGGTGCTATCGCCAATCCACGCTGATGGAGACTTCAACCCACGGAGGGTAACGGCCAGAGTCCACGGAGGGCTCCACCCACGGGGTCCACGAAGAAGCAACCTTGTCTATGCCATCATGGCCTACGCCCACGGAGGACTAGCCTTACTCGTAGATCTTCACGAAGTAGGCGATCTCCTTGCCCTTACAAACTTCTTGGTTCAACTCCACATCTTGACGGAGGCCCCAAGCGACACCTAACTAATCTAGGAGGCACCACCCTCCAAAAGGTAATAGATGGTGTTGGTGATGATGAACCTTGATCTTGTGCCAAATGATAATCTCCCCAACACTCAACTCTCCTCACCGATTTGGCTGTGGTGGAAGAAAGGATTGAGTGGAAAGCAATTTGGGAAGGCTAGAAATCAAGTTTTATGGTGGGAGTGGAGCAACTTGATCTCAACACAAGGGTAGGTAGTTTTCTTCTCGTAAATGTAAGGTAGGAGTGGTAGTTCTTCTCGATGGCTCTATCCACTAATGAAGAGGAGGTGGAGGGTATTTATAGCTTCCATCAAAATCCAACTGCTACACACATTTGACCAATCTCGCCGACCGAAGGACAACTCCGGGAGACCGAAAGTTCAAATCTTTAGAACGTTGGGATTTTCTTTGGGACCAAAATACAATCTCGTTAGTCCGATTCTTCCAAAGTCTAGGGTTTGCCAATTTGGACCGACTTTCTCATCTCGGTGACACCGATTTGAGTACGTATGTTACGTGGCTTGGCAACACCAATTTCGGGTATGACCGAGTTTGGAATCTAAATCCAAATTCTAGGGTTTGGGTATATGGCTGAGGTGGTTCATCTCTTGTGATGAGTTTATGGAATCGTGGGACCGAGATTACTTATGGGTTTATGTTGGAATGAAAGATTGCCGATAGTTTGAGAGATAAATCACTAAGCACTTAGAGCAACTAGATCATCATCATAACCTCATCCCCTTTAATAGTATTGGCTTTCCTATGGACTCAATGTGATCTTGGATCACTAAACCAAAAATAGAGCCTTGAGCTTTTGCCAATGTTTTCCTTAGCATTTTGAGGGTCCACATCATCGGGCCATTGCCATACCCATATCAATCGAACTTTCTCAAATATTCTCAAGAAATAATTAGTTCAATGATATATATGTTGTTATTAATTACCAAAACCACCCGGGATTAGTTGCACTTCAATCTCCCCTTTTGGTAATTGATGACAACATATAGATCAAAGCTCACAAATGATATAATCAATGAATAACATCGCCGCTTTGAGAAGTATGTGATAAGCAAGAGCTCCCTAAATTTGTGCATTATTTAAGATTTATGCTTGAATGCAAATGCACAATCGACAGGATCATGGGTCACTCTTCCATGTCACATACATCTTGGTGGAGCGCACAAAATGATAAGAATGAATACCATGCACCCAATCACCAAGACATGAGTAAGTGATCATACAAGATATGAATAGAATATGATAAGCATTAAGCACACATTACATAGTATGATCAAGCACTCATCAAGATAGAGCAAACGAGTATCAAACACACTAAATGTCTCAAGAACTCAAAAGAATCTCAAGGAAAACCGCAAACAAAGAGCAAAAACGAGCACTTCTCTCAAGTCCTATGATCTATACAATTTTCCCTTTGGCAACAAGTTACCAAAAGTTCGAAGGTATAGAGCTAATCGTCACTAGGGACTCTCTGGCGCCTGCTCGCGCCGATGGAGGGAGATAGTCAGATTCGCAAAAGCTTCACAAGTCTGTGGAGCGGAGGAGTGGATACGGAGCTGGGCCGAACCGATGGAGCTGAGGAGGCTGGCGTAGTAGCCCCTGGTCTCCATCGAATAGCAACGATCCGCTTTGTGGGCACTGCAGCAGTGCTGCTCATAGTCATCCCGACTAGATCATCTTCCATCTCCTTCATGAGCTCCTTTCTCCCTCTTCGCTTCCTCGATGTCCGCCAAGCTTGTCGGGATGACTGCATTTCACCAATTTTGACATCCGTGAGCATGGAACTTGTCTTCAACTATCCTCTCGAGACTCTCCCGAGACGCACTATGCTGGCCGCGTGCGAGCTCAATTCTGAGTGGCTTCAAGAAGTTGTTCTCCAACGCTTTGGGCTTTGTCGTCAGCTTCCTCTCAGCTTTAGCTTGTTTGGCGCTTCAGACTTAGCGTGTCCTTCAAAGATGTGGGAGCATCCTCACCATCACAACTTCATTATCTTCATGTTCAGGCTGCAGGGCAAGTGGGGTCTATCCAATGTAGGTGTCCGTGCCAAACTTGGCATTAATGAGCATCCAATATGGAGAACCCACATGACCTCTTCTCGTCTGGGTCATTGCCCTTGATAGTTTCTACTATCGTGTCCATCACCTTAAAAGGTGCCTTCGATCTAGAATGTGCAGATGTTGATAGAATAGCCTCTTATCATGCGGTGGTCTCGACTGGGCATCAAAGTATGCCTCTTAATGGTGTTAGTGGTTGGGAGACCCGCCAAGATGATAAACCGATCCAAGCTTCCATATCTCAACATCCTTGTCAGTACCTCATTGTACATGTTCTTCATAGACTCGTGATTCTTTCTTGGAATGCCATAGACATCAACATCATCATCCCTTGATATCGGTGCATTCAGAACGCTCCATTCCTCAACAGCTGAAGAGAATCTCTATCCTTCCGTCATCCATACAATTGCCATCTGATAGAAATGTGCGGTGGCATAGAACTGCATGATCATTTTGTCATTCCAAGCAACCATTTCTTACCAACGAACTCTCGCAACTCCACATGCGGTGAAACTCTCATGCACATGTGGGAAGTAGTCTCTGCGGTTTCACCGTCGATGTATTCCTACCACATATTTGGTGTCAAGAATAATTGGTTTCTTGTCCATGAGCACCGCCTCATAGAAATCTTGTTGCTCTCGTGGGAACCTAGAGTCAACAACTGTCCTTCTCCGTGGCATATGGATCAACTTGCTTCCATAGCTCGAGACCTTTGTCCTTCCTTTCCTTCATATTTTCAGCCCGAGGATGAGCATCATTATGAACTCGGCAGCTTCGTCTGAAGCTTCAAGAAAACATGTGCCTCTTCATCGATTCAGTAGTGGCACGTCCTTCTTCTTCTCCTCAAGGTATATTTCTCACAGCTTTTGGCTTGGCAGAAGTTTGGCTTGGGCTGCCTTTGCCTGGAGCCGATGGCTTAGATTTTGTGGGTGTTCTCGCTCGATGGCATCTTCCATCAACTTTTGCTTCGAGGAGGCTAGGGTGCTTCCTCATCGAAGTCATCATCAGCCTTCTTCATGAACTAGCCTCTTCCTCTTGGAAGTTTTCTTGATCTTGTGGAGGTTTTTCTTCCATGCTGGGCTTTTAACCGTGGATTTCTTATCTTTGTCGGGTGCTTTCTTTTGTTTGTCATTTTGATAGCCCTTGGCAACCACTTTCCTCTTAGGCTTGGAAGTAATCTCTCATCTACAACAAAGTCGTAGTCTTCCTCATCGAATTCTCTTCCTGCCCTGTGGCAAGAGCAGCAATCCACTTGGGGTGCTCTCTCTCCATCATCCTAAAACTGCTTGCTTCAGACTTGTGACCGCCTCGAATCTCAACTGTGATTCAGACCTGTTCGCTGTCACTTGCATCATATGACCGACAAACTGTGAATAGAATAGGTATAGGTAGAATAGAAGAGCATTACAAACCGCAGAGGATTTTGCAAAAGAATGAGTTCAAACTTCAGTTTTAGGTTTTTCAGAATGCATTTCGGTTCCAATCGGAATTCTAAATCCAAGTGCTAAACCTAACTGTGACATTACCACTTTTTCATGGACCTAAATGGGTTTCGTCTAGCCGAGAGCACTAGGGTTTCACTAATCTCACTGCTTACCATTTACAACCGGTTTAACCTAAAGTGTGAGGCAATGGCTCGAGGCCAAATCGTCATCCCGAGAATGTAGAATCGATCACACCGAGATGTGTTCGGCGGAAACCTAACCCTAAAATTTTCACTCAATTTTGTTCTATGATCTAACTGGCCGATGTGAAGATTTCAAACTTGGCAAGAAGTTAGGCAAGACCTATCGCATTGAATCGTGAGGTTGAAGCACGAGAGGGATGAAACTCACCCAACTGTGGAGTTTCACTACGCGGCAACGGGCACGATGAGATCGCCTGCTGACGGGCGATGGAGACCACAAGGGCGCAAAGACTACGTGAGACGATCCGGAGACACACACCGCGGTAAGGGTTTGAGGCGTATGCTTAGGAATAATCAACGCTGCCCGTATATATACCCTTCGGCCGTGGGACCGAAGTTGAAAATTCCTGGGACCGAGATGGTTAATCGCTGCAAGCATCACTTCGTCACGCCGAGATTTATAACTCGGTTTCACCGAGGTGAAAACTTAGATCAATCCAAGTGATTTCTTGGTCGTCCGATGGAGTATATCGGTTTGACCAGTACTTTAGAAGGTTTTGAAGTTAGGCTTTTGACGGATCGGCGGCCCGAAAGTGCTCCTCACTCGGTCTGTCTCAAAAAGTCTTGTTCAAAGTTTCAGATATAAGCATGAATAGAGTTTGAGACAAGAAAGCATAGATAGCTGGGAGGAACTTAGGCATTCTTGTCCATCCATTTGGTCAAAAGAAAAATCCAAAAGACCAAAGCAACAAATGGATGTCCTCGAATGGATAAACTCATGCATCCAACATGCTCACACAATAAGATAGCAAATGAAATATGTGTCAAACATGCACAAACAAAAACACTAGCTACTAGCAGCATTATTTTCCATGCATGACTAGGTCATCTATATATGAGTATATTGACTTAGGAGTCAAATGAGAACATTGGATCATAGGTCATACTCATCGCTTAAGCACAAGTGGGGTTA
>JAHHZJ010004780.1:0-20500 GCA_021437245.1 Aegilops speltoides | reverse complement strand
GGTACAAACCTCAGCCCCGAGGGTGGACTACTCCTCTTCATCATGGTGGCCATCGAGATGATGAAGATGGCCACCGTGATGATTTCCTCCGCAGGTGCGTGAACAGAGTCTAGATTGGATCTCCTAGATACGTAGTCTTGCGCGCGAACTTCGATCTTGGTTAACCCCAAGGGTTTTGGAATATTTGGGATTTTATAGGTGTAAGTGCATCTAGTGCCCCTTAGTGATTTTGGTGTATTGAAGACTTATAGGTTAAGGGACTAATGCGCTTGTGAGTGTACAGTGTCTATAAGTCTATGAGGAGTTTGATGTTTGCAGAGAAAGTCGATCCCTAAAATGAAGTTTTTCATCCAAGACTTTGATATTCAAGACTTTTGAAGACTTTGAAAGTGAAGAAATTGGTGTGACCTTGAAGACTTGCTATTCACTTGAGGAACATGAAGCGTGAAGACTTTTGTTTTCAGAGTTTCATTTTCTTTTCTTGAGTCATAGGAAACACCGCATCTAAAGGGGGTCGAGGAAATACTAAGGAAAAATTTCCATGTGATGCTCAACTCAAAATCATACACCTACCAATCCCTTCGAGTGAAGCCATTGAAATCTCATGCGTTCACCACGCTCTTCAAAGGATGAGACGCAGTTTTCCGGTCACTAATGACTTTGCTCGATCGAGGAGTTAGGAATTCGCCAAGAATTGCCTACACAAAGGAGGAACATGATAGCCCCGAGGAATTTGAGAGTCAAATTTCGATCGTGCGCAGTCGCTACCGGCTGTCCCAAAATATCTTATCCACCTAACGGTCATATCATTGAAGGGCATTTATTTCTTATCATGTCGGCTGCTCCCTAGGCTATAAATAGCCCCCCTACAACCACTAGTTGGTTGGCTGCTCCGAGAGAACTTGACACTTGTCATTTGAGAGCAACCCATCCTCCGAGGACTTTGAGCGAAAATCATCAAGTGAGGAAAATCCCAAAACCAAACCCCCACAAACCCAAAGTGATTGAGCATCATCAAGAAATTGATCTGCGTGGATCCGACGCTTGTTACCTTTGAAGACGTGCTTCTTCCGACGGTTAGGGCCAAGGTCTAGAGCATCCAAGAGGAATTGTGGATCGCCGAGTGACCAAGTCTGTGAAGGTTTGGAAGTCACCAAGACTTACCACGAGTGATTGGACGAGGCTCCGTGGTCTTAGTTGAAGGAGAATACGGTGAGGACTGGTGTCCTAAGTTGCGCTCGAGATCGGGTGTCCGGATCTGCGGTCTCGAGTTTAAATACTCACCGCTTCCAACCAGACGCATAACCGAGACAAGCAGTTGGAACTGGTTTACCAAATCATTGTCTTCACCAACTAATCGGTTCTATTCCCTCAACCCTTCCATTTCCTCATTATTGTGTTGAATGTTGTTCATATTTGTGTTGAAGACTTTGATCAAGACTTTCTCAAATTCCTCGCTCAATTTCTTTAGTCTGCTTGTCTTCATCTTGTTATCCCGTGTTTACGCTTTCAGACTGGTTAGTCTTCATTTCATCATGATGACCATGATTGTATCCTGTTATGCTTACTTCGAGTACTTATTCCGCTGCTAGTAGTTCTTCAAGAAGGAATTTCTCACCGCAAATTCCTCTGAAGAATTCATAAAATCGCCTATTCACCCCCTCTAGTCGATATAACGACTTTCAATTGGTATCGAGCAAGGTACTCCCTTGTTCGTGTGATTTTGGTTTAACCGCCGAGTTTTAGTTATGTCGACCGTAGGTATGATCAAGGTCTCGCTGGGTGTCCTACCTTTGATGGGACGGACTACCCTTATCGAAGAACAAGATGCAATGCATCTTGAGGCAAATGATAACGATCTCTAGTATGTTGTGGAAAATGGTGTTCCTCCGCCTCACCCTCACCGAACGCTACCGATGTGAAGAGATTCCAGAACTCGATTCTCAAGCTTAAGAATATCATATGTGGCCATCCGAGCAAAGGACAAGATGGAAGAGTGAGTGCTTTGGAAACCGCTAGCTTATCGTGATAGGCTGTCCAAAGTAATGAAGGAGTCTCAACTCAGCGTGACTCTTGAGTTGATGTTCTTGAATCTCTTCGCCGCTTCAAAAGACTCGACAATGAAAATGTCCAACAAACTTTTGATCGCCTCACCGACATTTCAAATGAGCTTCAAGCCCTGTGCTACTAACATCACCGATCATGAAGTGGTGAAGAAACCGTTGAGATCGATTGATTCCTCATTTGACACTGGGACCGATGATACAAGAACGGTTGATTACAAGTCTCTTGATCCCGCCGATATCCTCGAAAAGCTAAACACTCACGAAGTTCCAGCTTGTCAAAAGAGAGATCTCTATGGTTCTAACTATGGCAAACCACGGCCTCAAGGCCAAGGCTGTGTCTCGACCAATATGAGGATTCCGTTGTAGCCTTGGTGATCCTCAAGAATTGAGCCAGAGCTAGCACGCCGTGAAGAAATTCCTAAGTTCTCAAGACGGGTTGCTTTGGAAAATCCTCAAGAAGCAGTGATTCCTCATCCAAAGGACTATAAGAGAAGGTTGTGCCACAAATGCAAGAAACCTGGTCACTATATTCAAGATTTTCCTCAGGGAAAGGGAAATGAAGAAGAAGAAATACAAGGATTACGCCTCGATGATGCTAAGAAGAAGAAGAAATCATCGAAATCTTCGCCATCAAAATCCTCAAGTCTTCATCTCACAAGAAGAGCAGCTCCAAGAAGGCTCGAGCATTCATTGGCAAGGAAATGGACTCGTGAATCTGAGGAAAATGATGAAGAGGAGGCGCCTCAAGAATCAACTGTGGCGAAGTCTGTTCGCATCGCTTTCACAAGAAGTCCATCTTTAACACCGATGAAACTGACTCAACCGACAAGCCCGATGAAGATAATGATGACTACGCCCCACCTACGCTTCATGGTTAAAGGTGCAAAGGTACTCAAATAGAACTCCTCTCAATCTAGTGAAATGAATCGATGAGGATCTCAAGCCCAGCTACTCTAAACTTGCTAAGATTGTGTGAAACAACAAAGGGCTTTTGAGAAGGTTCAAAACATGCTAGACAAAAGTGATGATATGTTGGGTGAAGAAATGGATCGCACTAAAGCCCCGACTAAAAATCTTAGAGACTTCAGCCTAGGTTTGATAACCTTCAAAGTCATCATAACACTCTCTTATCTCGATCATGAGAAACTTTCTTCTAATTTCTTCAAGAAAAGCAAGATCATGAGAAGCTTTCTCCTAATCTCTTCAAAGAAAGGAAGATCTTGAAAAGTTAAGAGTGTGTTATGAAGATCTTCGTATGAGCGCGATTCATTACTAGCTCAAAAATCAGCGCTTCTCGTGAAGAATTTGTTCCTCCATGCTTAAAGTGCATTGAACGTGAATCGCTTAATTCTTCACCGAATGTTCAAATGCTTCAACTGCTATAAATTCTTCATCCGCCTTGTCACTAATTCTCATCCGAGGACATTGCTAGTATCACCGACAATGCAGGGCTGAAGGAATTGTACATGACAGTGAGGGAGTCCTCGACTAGGGGTGTCCGCCAGCCGGACTATCATCGTCACGGACTCCAAGACTATGAAGATACAGATTGAAGACTCCGCCCCGTGTCCGAGGGACTTTCCTTGGCATGGAAGGCAAGCTTGGCAATACGGATATGTAGATCTCCTACCATTGTAACCGACTTGTAACCCTAGCCCTCCCTGCCTATATAAACCGGAGGGCTTTAGTCCATAGGACACAACATACATTACAACAATCATACCATAGGCTAGCTTCTAGGTTTAGCCTCCTTGATCTCGTGGTAGATCCACTCTTGTACTACCCATATCATCAATATTAATCAAGCGGACGTAGGGTTTTACCTCCATCAAGAGGGCCCGAACCTGGGTAAAACATCGTGTCCCTTGTCTCCTCGTTACCATCCGCCTAGACGACAGCTCGGGACCCCTACCGAGATCCGCCGGTTTTGACACCGACATTGGTGCTTTCATTGAGAGTTCCTCTGTCGCCACCGATAGGAAGGATGCTCCACCCGCCTTCAAGGACGGTATTTTCGCTAAAGGGCCTTGGCCACCGCCAAACTATCCGCTAGGTGGTTTTATTATGACCGCCGTCCGCCATCGCTCGACAATGACTTCAAGTCGCAAAAGCAATCTTCACGCCACCGAATTTGCCGAGCGGTTGATCCTATAGAGCTTCGCTCATCAACGAGCTCTGGATCGATCGCCGCTCGGGAGTCGCTATGGACTACAATCGATTGGGCTTAAAACCGATCTAAGAGAGATTAACTCTCCTGTGTCACCCACCACATCGCAGGGTAGGGGAACAATGCGCGACTTTCTCCCGCATTGAAAACTAGTCATGTCCGGCCTCAACCCTCCATGCCGGATTTCCGCGAGGAACGGACTTCGACGAAAGCATCGAACTTAAAGTCGCATCGATCGAATCGCTGGACAACGCCCAACAATCCAAGCTTCCAAATTTGGAAACTTCACGGCTTTTAAGCCCCGAGACGGTAGGGATCCGGATTTTATTCCACCCACCCGCCTGCATATATGCGATCTATCTCTAATACGGCAAGAGCCGCTGAAACAAGACATCACTATCACGATTCCTCCCGTTATGGACAGGATAAAGGACGCCGAGAGGAAAACGCAATCTCAATCTTTTGCAATAATTGCACGGACAAGGGAATATTGAACGCCATCACCGTCAGAAATTACACGCTCACCGATTCAAGGCCCATAGTACTAAAGTATCAGGCGATGGAGAGTTTCCGAAAACCAAAACCAGTTTTTGGACAATCTGCCCCGAATACAACCCTAGTCCGCAACAAAAGGGTGCATCATACTCAGCCCCAGACAAAAACCAAAAAGCAAAACCCCATAGAGGGCACGGAACCGATCGAGGGATGGCTCACGGACCTCGTAAGCTTCACAAGACAGAGGGCCCCGCCCCAACACATAGCCTTCGAGCATGTTGATATTACGGCAGTGGCCAAAAGTGGCGAGGAGCTTTAGCCCCGAAAACCACTCCAACAATACCGCACGGTACCAACGGTTCGTGACCTTCGTGATCAAATAATATGCGAAAACGAATAACCGCTGCCTTGCAAGTCTACCAAGTAGCAACAAAGAAATCCATGGAGCGACACGCCATCACCTTCAACGCCAAAGAACGAACCTAAATTCGAACAGCCCGAGCACCACCAGACCGGTGCTTAGTCCCATAGTGGACGGCTGACTTACAAAGGTCCTCATGGATGGCGGCAGCGATTAAACCTCATCTATGAGGAAACTCTTCAAAAATGGAAATAGATCGAGCCGATTGAGCGAAGCAAGACAACCTTCAGAGGAATAACCTTAGCCGAAGCGCTGCACCGTAAAAATCACACTCGATGTGGTGTTCGCCCACCGAGAATTACAGATCCAAGAATTCACGCTCCAAGTGGCCCTGCTCAACAACGGATATGACGCTATATTAGGACGAGAGGCATTCACAATTTTTCAAGCCGCACTCATTACGGGTACATGAAGCTCAAAATGCTCGGCCCGCGGAATAATCACTCGCCTGATCCAACATAGCAATCCGCTACCAAAACAAGACAGACGCACTAGCCCTCGAGGCACTATCCAAGCCCTAGCAAGAGAAGAACTCATCGCCAGCGCTCACGGTGAATAGGGACGATGTGATACCGAGCAAAGATCCAAGTCCACCTCCTTCAAACCAGCAGATGAAATAGTAAAATTCCAGGTCCATCCAACGGACCCAACAAAGACGGCCTCCATTGGGGCACAATTGAACCCTCGAGGTAGATGCCACATCGCGAGAATTCCTTCGAAAATTGGGACATTTTCACCGCATCCTTCTGATATGCCCGAATCCCGCCAGACAAGGTAATCACGCCCTAAACATCCTAAAGGATTCAAGCTACCAAACAGTCTTCGATGATTTTCCAACCCAAAAGACAGTCATGGGAGAAGAGCTAGCCAAACTATTGGAAGCCGGATTCATCGAGATATCAAACATCCGGATTGGCTAGCAACCGTAATGGTACCAAAGAAGGACAAACTCGCGCCTATGGCCGATTTTAAAGACCTCAACAAGGCTTGCCTAAAGGATCCTTCCTCCCCGTGATCGATTAAATTATCGACGCTACCGCAGGCACGATTCGCAGCTTCCTCGATGCATACCGCTACCATCAAATCAAGATGGCGGAAGGCACTCAAGCCGCAACGGCATTCATCACTCCATATGGACCATTCGCTTCAACACGATGCCCTTCGACTTAAAAACGCCGCAAGAACATATCAGCAGATGATTCAAACATGTCCGCCACCCAGATCGGCAAAACAGTTGAGGGACACGACGACGTAAGTCGCAAAACCAAACACGCCGAAACTCTAGTAGACGATTTGAGGCTCACATTCGACAACCTCAGAGCATATGACATCAAGTGAATCCGAAAATGCTGCTGCGCATCACCGAAAGCTCCGGGCTTCATTGTATCCGTAGAGGAATCAAGCAAACCCGACCAAGATCCGAGCTCCATAGTTGGATATTCCAAAAGACTCAAATAGATACAAAATTGACCGATGCGGGCAGCTCTAAGCCGCTTTATCTCCCGCTGGGGAGAAAAGGCATCGCCTTTATCGCTCCTTAGGCGCATCAACACTTCGAGTGGACGGATGCTGCCACGCCGTAAATAAAGGCCATATTGGCAACGAATCCGTCCTAGCTGCGCCAAACCTAGGCGTAACCTATGTTGTTATACATCGCAGCAACACATCAAGTTGTAAGCGCGTACTGCCGTTACGAGAAATGTATGGGCATAAATTTCTTCAAAACCAGGTATCACGATCCATCGTGTTAACCCCGCAAGTCCTGCTATTCGCGACTATCAAAAGATAGCGACGCTGTGTTCATGGCATCCCGGAAGTTCGACACTACTTTCAAGAGTGTTCGATAACAAAGGGCCTCCAAGTACCACCCAATGACATTATAAACAACCCGACGCAATGGGCAGGATTGCAAATGGGCCATTGAGCTCCTACCATTCAATATAACCTACAAACCTCGGCGAGCTATAAAGTCACAAGTTTTGGCTGACTTTGTCGCTGAATGGACCAGTTGAACTCCCTAAAGAGTACGGCGATACTCCAATTGACTATGCACTTCGACGGCTCCAAAATGTTGGCCGGACTGGGCTGGCTCGCCTTGACGCCCCCAACCGGGACACAATCCAATACGCATTTCAAATAATGTACACGGACTCCAACAACGCAGCAATACGAGGCCCTTCTACATGGTCTCCGGATGGCAATTCCATGGGCATTCAACGCCTAGAGGTGCGCGGGGATTCAAACCTTGCAATATCCCAAACAAACGGAGACTTTCACGCCAAGGATCCGAAAATGACAGCATATCGCAACGCTGTCCTAAAAATGTCACCGGTTTGAAGGACTTGAATTCCATCACGTAGCTCGAGATAATAACCAAGCAGCCGACGATCGGCACGCATCGGTGCAAAACATGACGCTGTCCCTCCAAATATCTTTTCCGAACGGCTCTTCGCCGCCCGCTCTATGGGAAGGGAGTCCGAAATGACAAACCGAAACAACCGCGCCAACCGCGATTCAGCCAATGACATAACACCTTCAGCCCACGTAAATAATGGCAGAATCGCCTGCGGATGTAACCATTCCTAGCCTACTTGCTTAGGCAGGAACTTCCCAAGACCAAAATGAGGCCCGCCGATAGTCCGCGATCGAAAGCCTACAAGGTCCATGAGGGAGAACTTTATAAGAAAAGTACAACCGAGTCCTTCAAAGCTGTATCTCAAGAGGAAGGGCAAAACCTCTTGGCTGAAATTATGCCGGACTAGGCGGACACCACGCAGCAGCCCGGCCCTTGTAGGAAAGGATTGCGACAGATTTTATTGAGACCCCAGATGCCGTCTTAGTCCAGATGCGCCGTTGTCGCCTTTGTTAATCGGATATGCCACCCACCGCCTCAAAACTATACCCATTACCCGCCGTTTCCGGGGCTTGATATGGTCGGACCCTTAAAGGGGGAACCCACAAGCAAAGGTATATTGGTCATGGTAGATAAATTCACCAAATGGATAGAGGCCAAACCGGTCAAAACGGCAGAGTCCGCACAGGATAGACTTTATATCCGGGTCGTACACCTATACTGTCCCCCAAAGATCAAGAAACGGCACGAACTTCACGGGCCGAGGGTTGTCATGGTGCAAAACATGGGCATTAAGCTCGACACGCTTCACTATCACCCTCAAACCAACGGTCAAGTGGAACGAGGGTCTAATAATGAGCGGCATTAACCCCTAGTGCGGCACTTACGAACCGACACGACCGGTAGAGGAGCTCGACCACTGGGGCTGCGGACAACACCCAACCATACTACCGGATTCACACCATTTTTATGGTATACGGCGAGAGGCTTTTGCCCCGACATCATTCATGACTCACCCGAAAAGATGTACGAAGAACGGAAGCCGAGCTGGATCGACGTGACAGCTTGGACGATTGAGGAGGAACGCGACCCGCCAAGGCCGCCCGCATTTTATCGCCAGCAGTTCAAGATATCAAAGGAGAAGACGGGCCAAGACTTACAACGCTGGGTAACTAGTTCTACGCCCCGGGACAAGAAAAAGGACAAGCCGCCCAAATGGAGGGCCCTTCATTATCGACAAGTCCCGACCGCGGGCGATTTTAAATGCATCGGACAACCGACTCGAGCCAACCCATGGAACGCAGCCCCTCAAGATTCTACCCAGCGCCGGATTAAGAGTTCGTTCCCCGCCCAAATTTTTACACTCACGACTTTGTTTCTATTTCTTCTTAACCTTTCTTCATAAAAAGTCCTTAAAGGGCCCACTTGCACATTGTTCAACACACTTGATGTGCCATCCCACTCATTATATTCGGGGCTTCTTTTCAAGAAGCTCAATTGTGGCTTACGCCAGCACATGTGTCAAGCTTCCACATGTACCTTTTACTCACCATTATATGCATCGATATGACTTAAGTTTTGGCCAAGTGGGTTGCCGGTCTCGGCTTACCCCACGCTCCCATTGTTCGCTAGGAGGTAAAGGAGCACCTTCGCAGTTACGCCGGTCACCGGATGTTACTTGACGGGTGAAGCCGAAAGCTAGCGTTTTAAGGGAATATTCGGTCTGACTTGAAAGATGATATTTTACCACCCCTATCTTCCCCCATGTTTTTTTCGCCCATCCCGACATACCTTTAGCATGCCTCCGGAAAGGAACCCTTAACGGAACTATTCTCCCGAAGATGTTTTTACTAACCATGTAATATAACATAACTAATTGGGCACTTGTCCGAAAAGCACTAATGACCCCACGCCGGTCTCCATGCATACCCCTTGTTTCTTAACCAAAAGGTATTCGACACACCCGACTCTAGGGTCCCGAGGTCGGCTTAAAAGGCCAAAGACAAATGATCTACAACCGCTAGAAGGCATTTCACATGTCATTTTAAAATACATTGTCAAATTTATCGATTGTATTCCTCCTCAATCCCGCCTAAAGGCTGTCTAATTACAAATTCCATTGGGAAAATTTAGCAGCCAACTTACCGATCCCAAACCCTTCCCCGGGCCCCAATTGTGGGTTGGGATCCGCCTTGTACGCTGCCTTCACCATGGCCCAAGCCTTGGCACCTTGGCCAGCTAAATCTTCCATAAACGGAAGGGAAACTGAGCTCAAGCTCCCGGCCCGTAGGGAGAAGGCTGGCCTAATGCCGGACGGCCCCGCCATCGCCGCCAATCGTCAAGTTGCAACAGCTCGAAGTTGATCACCCGCTGATACGGGCATCCCAGGGCATCGTGAGTATACCTATAAGACATATTCTTCAATCGATTCCTCGAACTCTTCTTTCAAAGGAGTTCGCCAAGACTTATAAGATGTCGGACGGCCGCTGATTCTCCTTAACGGAGCCAAGCCACCCAAACGCTTTTCATCTTTCCCCGGGCGGGCATCTTGGAGCTTGTTCCTTTCCGTGATTTATTCAAGACCCTCGCCGGGCCTTCAGCGCAATAGCCACCGTCCGGATTTGTCCGACAAAGACGCAATATCATTATTAGATTTGGCCGCACGCCGACAACGCTTATATTTAACAAAAATATGTTACCGGAGGGCCTCGGCCCTCCTCGGCGCAGTGCGGCCTCGTTGGGCCTTGCATTCTGCAGCTCCCGAGACACCGGGTATTCTTCTCGTAAGAGCTCAAAGTTTAAATGATCCTAAATTTAAATAACTACTTTAAGTCTTGGGGCACCGATATATAAACATTAAATTTCACCCAGATGTCCTTTACATCGCCCCGGCTCGTAAAACCATCTTGAGCAGCACGGAGGGCGGTCCCCGGTTAAAGGCGTTTCCTGGGAGAAGCACGCCACGAATAGTCCCCGGCGTGGGTTCATGGCGCCCACCTCGACTTGGTGGCGGAACCGTGATCCTCCATTGGAGGAGTATCCAGCCCGCGCTTGCCTTTCCCTCCGCGGGCCGGAGCCCGGCTGTATAGGTCGGATCGGCAACCCCACGCCCACGCCCAGGGCGCTTTTTCCCTACAAAGATCATGAGCACTCACGCTTCCTAGAACGGTCAATATTTAAATAGAAGTATACCTTTGGGCAATTTCCCGGCCCCCTTTTCCGCCTACCGTCCAGACCGCCTTTGTTGGTCAAGCCGGTTCCCCCTTTGAAGGCACTTCCCAAAACCCCATCGCTCGAAGGTCGAAATGGGCAAGGAAGAATAATGGTGTCCGACCTCGTCACAATCATTTGGAAGCCGGATATAATCCGGGTAGTCCGCCGAATGGCGGTAAAGCATTATCCATGATGAGCTGGTGGAACACCCCATCGATCAGCTCCACCTTGATATCCGGATCCTCTTCGAGGCCGGATCCCGGATCTCTCGATCCTCGGGCGGAGCTGGACTTACCATGTCCTCCACAATCCGCGCAGTTTTGCAATCAAGACATAATGTAAGAAGCTTAAACTTTGAAAGCTTGGGTTCAGCCTTAAAAGTGTTCGCCATCCAGCCCCGAGGGTTATTCATGGAAAACCCATTCAAGGGTTCGCCAAGGAAGTCCTCCTTTCCCCTTGTACAGGCCGACAGATCTCCCGATCTCGGCAATCCGCCCTTTCCCATGGCGGGTGGCATCGCCTTCCCCTGAAATCCCACATGGGTGGCCTCAGACGTGGTGATTCATGATGCATGTTATGACGCAATCATGGTCAACCCGAATGGGCTAGTAATTTTACTCGCCCATCGTAATGGACGCCTTGTCTTCTCCAATTGGGGTCGGGCGCCAAAAGGCGCTTTTCGAGGAGCAGACTAAACTCAGAGGCCGACCGACTAGGTCCGCAGGAGCGCCTTCTATTAAAACCATTCAAGGCCGACGCCGGGTTCCGATGGATATCCGTCCCGCAATGCGCCATACTTGCACCCCCACTTGATATATAGATCCTTTGAGAACAAAGGACGAACAACCTCTTCCCAAAGGCAAAATGGGGCTCGATGCCGGAATAGCTCCAGAAGAGCACGAACTCCATATGCGGATGAGGCGGGGTGGTGATGGAGCCGGAGTCCGAGAACCGTGAGCCCGGAGGAACGATATCGGAAATCCAAGTCCCCTTATCGATAGGGGACGGCATACCCGCCCCCCTTTGTTGGGACTGGGGCCTCCCTTGCTTCCCACCTTTAGGTGGCCAGCCCGGCCGAATCGGGACCATGAAGGCCGGAGGGAGATATCCCCCTTGGAGTTCACTAGCTGCTGTGGAATGAGCATCCTCCAATCTCCCAAAGGCCGAGGCGAGGAGGGGCCCGACGGTCCATGATGGAATGGATTTTGGGTCAAAGGTGCCATGAGTATTCGAAGGAAGATGGTGATTTGGATCTGGATTTTTCCTTTGTAGGGGATGACTTCCACTAGGGGTGAAACATAAAGACACCCGGTTTTGCATTCGGTACGCTGGAAGAAGGCCATTATTTGGCATTAGCCAAGAAGCACATCATTTATGAGGAAGCACACGCTCGCAGGTGCATGGAACTTAAAGGAGAACCCACCTTGCAACGCCAAGACTATATACGACCGGACTTATCGCCATTGAAGCCCGGTTGGGAGCTACCGAGGAGTCTCGACTAGGGGTGTCCCAAGATTATCATCTCACCGGACTCCAAGACTACGGATAAAGATTGAAGACTCCCCGTGTCCAGGGACTTTTCTTCGTGGAAGGCAAGCCATACGGATATGTAGATCTCCTACCATTGTAACCGACTCGTAACCCTAGCCCTCTCGGGCCTATATAAACCGGAGGGCTTTATCCAGAGGACACAACATACATTACAACAATCATACCATAGGCTAGCTTTAGGTTTAGCCTCCTTGATCTCGGGTAGATCCACCTTGTACTACCCATATCATCAATATTAATCAAGCAGCCGAGGGTTTTACCTCCATCAAGAGGGCCCAACCCGGGTAAATATCGGTCCCTTGTCTCATGTTACCATCCGCCTAGATGCACACGGGACCCCCCGAGATCCCCGGTTTTGACACCAACAGTATGTACAAAAGCCCAAAGGGCATCGACTTTGTGATGTGCTTAAAAGGATCCTCAACAAACCCAGGAAAGAGGGTATTGCCTTTGAGAGGAAAACTCAATGGGATGGAAATATTGAAGCCCGAGAAGTAACCCAAACCTCATGGGGCGAAGGGACCCCAGCTGATCCATCTAACTTATCTGTTTTTACATGTGAATCTCCTCATTCTTCCGATGAGTCATTTTATCCAACTATAAACTGCTCAAAATCAGAATGGTGAAGTATTTGCTAGATATGTTGGCACTAATCGCAGGAACGTTCCCTATGAAGAAAATCTGGGTTCCCGTGGTTATGTTGAAAGTCTTCAGTGAATGTCCCATGAACCACCAGGAAGAAAGAACCCTAGATCAAATTCTTCAATGGACCAAATTCATATGGATCCTTTGGGGAACGAGTAATTTCAAAAATTTCCTACCAACGCAAGATCATGGTGATGATATAGCAACAGAGGGAAGAGTGTATGTCCATGTACCTCAAAGACCGTAAGCGAAGCGCTAGCACAACGCGTTGATGTAGTCGACGCCTTCACGACGACCATCCAAGCACCGAACGACGGAGCCTCCGGTTCAGCACACGCTCACTTGACATCCCAACTCCGATCCAGCCGAAAGGTCGAGGAGAGTTCCACAAGACGACGGGGACGATCTTGATGTTCTATGCCAGGTTCCTTAAGCTTCACGACGATATGACCGAGGTGGAATATGGTGGAGGGGGCACCGACACGCAAGGAACGATCCAGATCAACTTGTGTGTCCATGGGTGCCCCCCTCGGATATAAAGGAGGGAGGAGGAGGAGGCGCCTCACTAAGCCACATGGGGAGTCCTACTCCCACCGAGTAGGATTCTTCCTAGTCCAACTAGTAGTCCTTCCATTATTAGGAGTAGGAGACAAGGAAGGGAAAGAGGGAGGAAGGAAGGAGGGGGCCCTCCCTAGTCCACCCGACCAGGCCATGGGGGCCAGGCCCTTAAGGCCCAATAACCCTTTCTCCCGGAATTTCCCGTAACTCCCAACAAAATACCAATCACTAACCTTTCCAACTTCCAATATAGTCCCAATATATCGATCTTTACGCCTCGACCATTTCGAGACTCTCGCATGTCCCCGATCTCATCCGGACTAACTCCTTCGCACATCAAAACTCATAAACTCATAATATAACCGCCATCAAACCTTGCTGGGGATCTCCTACGGTTCGAGAACTATGTAGACATGACCTAGAACTATTCTCGGTCAATAAGCCAATAGCGGACCTGATGCCCATATTGGCTCCTACATATTCTACGAAGATCTTTATCGGTCAAACCGCATAACAACATACGCTTGTTCCTTTGTCTTCGATGTTACTTGCCCGAGATTCGATCGTCGGTATCCAATACCGTAGTTCAATCTCCACCGCAAGTCTTTACTCATTCTCGTAATGCATCATCCCGTAACCAACTCATTGGTTACATTGCTTGCAAGGCTTATAATGATGTGCATTACCGAGAGGGCCAGAGATACCTCTCCGACAATCGGAGTGACAAAACCTAATCTCGAATACGCCTAACTCAACATGTACCTTCGAGACATCTCGTAGTACTCTTTATAATCACCCAGCACGCTGTGATGTTTGGTAGTACCCAAAGTGTTCCTCCAAACGGAGTTGCATAATCTCATAGTTACAGTGAACATGTATAAGTCATGAAGAAAGCAATAGCAACATACTAAACGATCAAGTGCTAAGCTAACGGAATGGGTCAAGTCAATCACATCATTCTCCTAATGATGTGATCCCGCTAATCAAATGACAACTCTTTTGTCCATGGCTAGGAAACATAACCATCTCTGATAAACGAGCTAGTCAAGTAGAGGCATACTAGTGACACTATGTTTGTCTATGTATTCACACATGTATTATGTTTCCGTTAATACAATTCTAGCATGAATAATAAACATTTATCATGAAATAAGGAAATAAATAATAACTTTATTATTGCCTCTAGGCATATTTCCTTCAGCCTCCCACTTGCACTAGAGTCAATAATCTAGTTCACATCGCCATGTGATTTAACACCAATATTCATATGTGTATATGATTAACACCCATAGTTCACATCATCATGTGACCAACATCCAAAGGGTTTACTAGAGTCAATAATCTAGTTCACATCGCTATGTGATTAACACCCAAAGAGTACTAAGGTGTGATCATGTTTTGCTCGTGAGAGAAGCTTAGTCAACGGTCTCGCATATTCAAGGCAGTATGTATTTTGCAAATATTCTATGTCTACAATGCTCGCACGGAGCTACTCTAGCTAATTCTCCCACTTTCAATATGTATCCAGATTGAGAATTAGAGTCATCCGGATCGTGTGAAAACTTGCACCGAGATAACTTTTACGACGGGCTCTTTTATCACCTCCATAATCGAGAAATATTTCCTTAGTCCTCACTAAGGATATTCTTGACCAATGTCCAAAGGATCTACTCCTAGATCACTATTGTACTCCCTTGTCAAATATAGAGCAAGGTATACAATAGGTCCGGTACATAGCATAGAATACTTTATAGAACCTATGATCGAGGCATAGGGAATGACTTTTCATTCTCTTTCTATTTTCGCTGTGGTCGGGATTTGAGTCTTTCAATTTCATACCTTGCAACACAGTCAAGAACTCTTTTGACTGCTCCATTTTGAACTACTTCAAAATCTTGTCAAGGTATGTACTTATTGAAAATCTTATCAAGCATCTTGATCTATCTCAATAGATCTTGATGCTCAATATGTATGTAGTTTTACTGAGGTCTTTCTTCGAAAAACTCTTATTCAAGTATCCTTTCATGCTTTGCAGAGTAATTCTACATTATTTCCGATCAGCAATATATCATTCACATATACTTATCGAAATGCAGTAGTGCTCCCACTCACTTTCTTGTAAATACAGCTTCACCGCAAGTCTCAGATATTACTATATGCTTTGATCAACTTATCAAAGCGTATATTCCAACTCGAGATGCTTGCACCAATCCATAGATGGATTGTCGAGCTTGCACATTTTGTTAGCACCTTTAGGATTGATAAAACCTTATGGTTGTATCATATACAACTCTTCTTTAATAAATTCATTAAGGAATGTAGTTTTGATATCCATTTGCCAAATTTCATAAAATGTGGCAATTGCTAACATGATTTGACAGACTTTTAAGCATCGATACGAGTAAGAAAATCTCATCGTATTCAACACCTTGAACTTTGTCAAAACCTTTTCGACAAGTCTAGCTTTGTAGATAGTAACACTACTATCAATGTCCGCCTTCCTCTTGAAGATCCATTTATTCTTAATGACTCACCGATCATCGGGCAAGTCAATCAAAGTCTACACTTTGTTCTCATACATGGATCATATCTCGATTTCATGGCCTCAAGCCATTTCGGAATCTGGCTCATCATCGCCTCATAGTTCGAGGTTCATCATGGTCTAGTAACATGACTTCCGCATGATTACCGCACACCGTGGGATCTTACCGAAGACCTACGGGTTTGGTAGCAACTTGATCAAGTTTATGATCATCATCATTAACTTCCTCACTAATTGGTTAGGAATCACCGAACTGATTTGATGAACTACTTTCCAATAAGGAGAAGGTACAATTACCTCATCAAGTTCTACTCTCCTCCCACTCACTTCTTTCGAGAGAAACCCTTCTCCGAAAGGATCCATTTTAGCAACAATGTCTTGCCTTCGGATCGTGATAGAAGGTGTACCCAAAATTTCTTTGGGTATTCTATGAAACGATTCGATTTGGGTTCGAGCTTATCGATGAAACTTTTTCACATAAGCATTGCCCCCAAACTTTAAGAAACAAACTTAGTTTTCTGCTAAACCATAGTTCATAGGTGTCATCTCAACGGATTTAGATGTGCCCTATTTTAAAACTGAATGCAATGTTCTAATGCATAACCCAAAACGATAGTGGTAAAGAGATATCATAGATCGCACCATATCAAATAAAGTGGGTTAGACGCTCGACACAATAACGATGTGGTGTTCGTGGCGGAGTTGTGAAACTATTCCACATTGTTTTAATTGAAGACCAAATCAAACTCAAATATTTGTCTCCGCGATCGATCGAAAACTTTATTTTCTTGTTACGATGATTTTTCCACTTCACTCAAATTCTTTTGAACCTTTCAACTATTTCATTATGTTTCATCAAGTAGATATACCCATATCCTCAAACCATCTTGTGAAGGTCGAAAATAACGATATTTGCCAAGCATCAGACTCATTGGATCGGATACATCGGATGTATTATTTCCAATGTCAAGAGCTCGCTCCATTGTTCCGAGAACGGAGTTTTAGTCATCTTGCCCAAAGGCACGTTCGAAGCATCAAATGATTCATAACCAAGTGATTCCAAAATCCATCTTTATGGAGTTTCTTCATGCGCTTTACAATCGATATGACCCAAACGGCCACAAATAAGTTGTACTATCATTATTAACTTTGCATCTTTTGGCATCAATTTTATGAATATGTTTATCATACGATCGAGATCCAACAAACTATTTTCATTGGGTGTTAATTGAAGGTTTTATTCATAAATGAAAAAATTTTTATTTAAATGAATAAAAAATAAACATGATCAAATCATATTCATGCTCAACCAAATGCCAAAAACATTTATTTAGGTTTAACACTAATCCCGAAAGTATAGGAGGTGCGATGATGATCATATCAATCTTGGAACTACTTCCAACACTCATCGCCACTTCCCTTCAACTAGTCTCCTTATTCAGAACTCCTGTTTGAGTTACTAATCTTAGCAACCAACAAGTATCAAATACTGGGGCTACTATAAACACTAGTAAGGCACACATCAATAACTGTATATCAAATATACCCTTGTTCACTTTGCCATCCTTCTTATCCACCAAATATTAGGGCATTTCGCTTCAGTGACCATTTCCTTGCGTGAAAACACTCGTTTCAGGCTATGGTCCAGCTTTGGGCTTCTTCGCAGAGTGACAACTTGCTTGTCTTTCACTTGAAGTTCCCTTTCTTTCCTTTGCCCTTTTCTTGAAACTAGTGGTCTTGTCAATCATCAACACTTGATGCTCTTTCTTGATTTCTACCTTATCGATTTCAACATCACGAAGAGCTCGGGAATCGCTTTTCGTCATCCTTGCATACTATAGTTCATCAAGTTCTACTAACTTGGTGATGGTGACTTAGAGAATTCTGTCAATCACTATCTTATCGGAAGATTAACTCCACTTGATTCAAGCGATTGAAGTACCGCACAATCGAGCACATGCTCACTAGTTGAGCGATTCTCCTCCATCTTTTAGCTATAGAACTTGTTGGAGACTTCATATCTCTCAACTCGGTATTTGCTTGAAATATTAACTTCAATTCTGGAACATCTCATATGGTCCATGACGTTCAAACGCCTTGAAGTCCGATTCTAAGCCGTTAAGCATGGTGCACTAAACTATCAAGTAGTCATCATATTGAGCTAGCCAAAGCGTTCATAACGTCGCATCGCTCCTGCAATAGGTCTGTCACCTAGCGTGCATCAAGGACATAATTCTTACTGAGACAATGAGGATAAACCTCGGATCACGGATCCAATCCGCATCATTGCTACTAACATCTTTCAACACAGTTTTCTCTAGGAACATATCAAAATAAACATATGAAAGCAACAAGCGAGCTATTGATCTACAACATAATTTGCAAAATACTACCAGGACTAAGTTCATGATAAATTTAAGTTCAATTAATCATATTACTTAAGAACTCCCACTTAGACAGACATCTCTAGTCATCTAAGTGATCACGTGATCCAAATCAACTAAACCATGTCCGATCATCACGTGAGATGGAGTAGTTTCAATGGTGAACATCTCTATGTTGATCATATCTGCTATATGATTCACGTTCGACCTTTCGGTCTCCGTGTTCCGAGGCCATATCAGTATATGCTAGGCTCGTCAAGTATAACCTGAGTATTCCGCGTGTGCAACTGTTTTGCACCCGTTGTATTTGAGAAGCCTATCACACCCGATCATCACGCGTGGTGTCTCAAGACGAAGAACTTTGCAACGGTGCATACTCAGGGAGAACACTTCTTGATAATTAGTGAGAGATCATCTTAAAATGCTACCGTCAATCAAAGCAAGATAAGATGCATAAAGGATAAACATCACATGCAATCAATATAAGTGATATGATATGGCCATCATCATCTTGTGCTTGTGATCTCCATCTCCAAGCACCGTCTGGATCACCATCGTCCCGGCGCGACACCTTGATCTCCATCATAGCATCGTTGTCGTACGCCATCTATTGCTTCTACGACTATCGCTACCGCTAGTGATAAAGTAAAGCAATTACAGGCGTTTGCATTTCATACAATAAAGCGACAACCATATGGCTCCTTCCGCTTGCCGATAACTTCGGTTACAAAACATGATCATCTCATACAATAAAATATAGCATCACGTCTTGACCATATCACATCACAACATGCCCGCAAAAACAAGTTAGGCGTCCTCTACTTTGTTGTTGCAAATTTTACGTGGCTGCTACGGGCTTAGCAAGAACCGTTCTTACCTACGCATCAAAACCACAGCGATAGTTTGTCAAATAGACTCGTTTTAACCTTCACAAGGACGGGCGTAGCCTCACGTTCAACTAAAGTTGGAGAAACCGACACCGCCAGCCACCTGTGCAAAGCACGTCGGTAGAACCAGTCTCGCGTAAGCGTCTGCGTAATGTCGGTCCGGCCGCTTCATCCAACAATACCGCTGAACCAAAGTATGACATCTGGTAGGCGTATGACTTATATCATCCACAACTCACTTGTGTTCTACTCGTGCATATAACATCAAACCATAAAACCTAGGCTCGATGCCCTTGTTGGGGAACGGTAATTTCAAAAATTTCCTACACACACGCAAGATCATGGTGATGATATAGCAACGAGAGGAAGAGTTGTCCACGTACCCTCGTAGACCGTAAGCGGAAGCGTTAGCACAACGCGGTTGATGTAGTCGTACGTCTTCACGATCGACCGATCCAAGCACCGAACGTACGGAGCCTCCGAGTTCAGCACACGTTCAGCTCGATGACATCCCTCGAACTCCGATCCAGCCGAGTGTCGAGGGAGAGTTCCGTCAGCATGACGGCGTGGTGACGATCTTGATGTTCTACCGGCGCAGGGCTTCGCCTAAGCTTCACGACGATATGACCGAGGTGGAATATGGTGGAAGGGGCGCACACGGCTAAGGAACGATCCGTAGATCAACTTGTGTGTCCATGGGGTGCCCCCTGCCCCCGTATATAAAGGAGGGAGGGAGGAGGAGGCCGCCCTCTACTATGGCGCGCCATGGGGAGTCCTACTCCCACCGGAGTAGGATTCCCCTTCCTAGTCCAACTAGTAGTCCTTCCATGTATTAGGAGTAGGAGACAAGGAAGGGGAAGAGAGGAGGAAGGAAGGAGGGTGCGGCCCTCCCTAGTCCAATTCGGACTAGGCCATGGGGGCGCAGCCTGCCTTAGGTAGCCCTCTCTCTCTTCCCCGAGCCCAATAAGGCCCAATACTTCTCCCGCGAATTCCGTAACTCTCGGTACTCCGAAAAATACCGAATCACTCGGAACCTTTCGAACTCGAATATAGTCGTCCAATATATCGATCTTTACGTCTCGACCATTTCGAGACTCCTCGTCATCTCCCGATCTCATCAGGGACTCGAACTCCTTGGTACATCAAAACTCATAAACTCATAATATAGCCGCATGAAACCTTAAGCGTGCGGACCCTACGGGTTCGAGAACTTGTAAA
>JAHHZJ010004778.1:0-15672 GCA_021437245.1 Aegilops speltoides | reverse complement strand
AGCAGCCCAAGAAGGCCCATTCATTGGCAAGGAGATGGACTCCGTTAATAGGAAAATGATAAAGAGGAGGCGCTCAAGAATCTGAAGTCGTGTGGCAGTCTGGCTGCTACACGCTTTTCCAACAAGTCCATCTTCAACACTAAAGAAACCGACTCCACCGACAAGCCCGATGAAGATAATGATGGTTACGCCCCACCTATTGCTTCATGGCTAAAGGTGCTAAGGTACTCAAATACAACCTCCGAAT
The DNA here is from genome assembly GCA_021437245.1 of Aegilops speltoides. Taxonomy (NCBI): domain Eukaryota; kingdom Viridiplantae; phylum Streptophyta; class Magnoliopsida; order Poales; family Poaceae; genus Aegilops; species Aegilops speltoides. Next base: position 15,425 of record JAHHZJ010004778.1, on the reverse strand, counting down.
CTAGTGAAAATGAATCGATGAGGATCTCAAGCCCAGCTACTCTAAACTTGCTAAGATTGTGTGAAACAACAAGGCTCTTGAAAAGGTTCAAAACATGCTAGATAAAAGTGATGATATGTTGGTAAGAAACGGATCGCACTAAAGCCTTGATCGAAAATCTTCAGAGACTTCACCAGGTTTGATAACGTTTCAAGGTCATCATAACGCCTCTTTGTCCGATCATGAGAAACTCTTTATGAATTTCTTCAAGAAAAGCAAGATCACGAGAAGCTTTCTTGAATCTCTTCAAAGAAAAGAAGATCTTGAAAAGCTAAGAGTGTGTTATGAAGATCTTCGTATGAGCGGATTCATTACTAGCTCAACAAATCAGCCTTCTGAAGAATTTGTTCCATGCTTAAAGTGCATAGAACGTGAATCGCTAATTCTTCACCAATGTTCAAATACTTCAATTACAAATTCTTCATCCGCCCGCTATCACTAATTCTCATCCGAGGACATTGCTAGTATCACCGAAATGGGTTGAAGGAACTGTATAATGTGCATGTACAAAAGCCTCAAAGGGCATCGACACTTTGTGATGTGCTCAAAAGTAGATCCTCAACAGTAAACCCTAGGAAAGAGGTATTGCCTTTGAGAGAAAACTCAATGCCGATGGAACATATTGGAAGCCCCGAAGCACCCAAAACCTCATGGGTTGTCGCAAAGGGACCTCCATTGATCCATCTAACTTATCCGGCTTTACATGTGAATCTCCTCATTCTTCCGATGAGTCATTTGACTCCAACTATAAACTGTTCAAAATCGAATGGTGAAGTATTTGCTAGATATGTTGGCACTAATCGCAGAATGGTTCTCCTATGAAGAAAACTGGTTCCAAAAGTTGTGTTGAAAGTCTTCGTGAATGTCCTCATGACACCACCGTGAAGAACAGAACCCCGATCAAATTCTTCATATGGACCAAATTCTTCATATGGATCCAAGTCCTCATACGGACCAAATTTCATGGATCAAATTCTCAAATGGATCAAAGTCCTCATATGATTATCATGTTAACAACTCGCTCTGCAGGTAGAGCTAAGGGCTATGAATATGCATTATTCTTCAAACCATTATGTTCATAAGTCCTCAAGAATTACTCGCTTATTCATATGCTTACCCTAACCCTCTTATGTGAAGCAAAATGGTTTGGCATCTTTGCTACCTTTCTATGGTGCTCGCAGAATGATGAACTTTTGCCACCCTCCGATGTGGGTGGGAGAAAAGAACCAATCTTGAGGTCAGGTCTCCACGGCTTTAACGCCAAGAATTTGCGACCAAAAAATTCCGAAGGACGCAGAAATCATGATGAAATGAACTTTCATTTCACACGCCCTCATACCGCTATATCTGCTATCGCTTTAGAAATCATCCGATGAACTTGATATCATATTCTTCACGATGAAGCATATGAGATTTAAGTTATACTAATTCATCCCAAGATGATCAACCCAAAACCACCGAATGGGTCCTATAGTGGATTTACAAATCACATGACCGGTGACAAGAATCTATTGATGGATGCCCTTATCACCGCCACCCATATCATCTTTGCAACAAAGGCAAAAGTCGTATTGGGTCTTGGTAAGGTTATCTCTAAGGATAAGCACATGGACAAAGTCATGCTTGTTGAGTCCTTAGGATACAATCTCATGTCACCTCAATGCTTTGTGATCTTGATATGGTTGTTGTCTTTGGCAAATATCGCTATGTTGTGATTATGGAAGTCGACAATTCCAAAGTCTTCAAGGCTTTAGGAGAGGAGATCCGATATTGTTGATTTCTTACAGACCACAACAGCGATGTCTACTTGCAAAAGCTTTGAAGGGGCTATGGCATCGATTTTGGTCAGGATGAGGAATTTGAACACGCTATAACAAGAAGTTCATTGGCATTGAGAATGTCAAATTCTCGGATCACTTATAGTGAAGCCGAAAATGACCAAGGCCAAGCATCCAAATAAGACTATCATGACCACTACCCGCCCATTCAATTGCTTCACATGGACCCTTTGACCTAATCATTACTCAGAAATACTAATGATGCATCTCTATATGGTTTTGTCATTGTTGATGATTATTCTATATACATGGGTACACATTGTTACAAAACATGAAGTGGTGAAGTCTTCAAAGATTTTCCTCGAGGGCTTCAACCAACTTTTGTGTGAAGATCAACATATCGGACAATGGAACGAGTTCAAGAATTCGGCTTGATGCCTATCTTGATGAACTTTATTACTCATGAGTTATCTGCCCCCTATACTCTCAAAGAAATGGCCGTGGGAGGAAGAAAATCTTTTGAGATGGCTTGCACTATGCTTGATGAATACAAAACGCCGCTTTTGGATTGATGCAATTGATACGCTGCCACATCATCAACAGAGTATATCTTCACAAATTCTTCAAGAAGATTATGAACTCCTCAACGACAAGAAACCCAATGGATTATTTCAAAGTCGCAAATGTTGGATTAGAGATCCTCACCACAACTCTAAATTTGCACCAAAGCACATGAAGGTTTTATGCTTGGTTACGAAGGACTGACACCTACGAGTTTTCAACATTGTTCTTCACAAGATTGTCGACACAGATGTGCGGTTCGAGAAACTAATGGCTCCAAAGAGAGAACCTACCTTCGGTTAGATGAACCAGCACCAAGATGCTATCAAGCCAAGGCAACCGAGGATGTCATTCCGATCAAGAATCCAAGAATTCATTCCGTCATGAAGAACATCAAGAGCACAAGAACAAGATGAGGAAAATGGTGTCAAGAAAATGGATCAAAATCCCAAAGACAACCAACTCATCCACGGTTGCAAAAGAAGTGTAAGTGGAGAAGATCATCGATGACATTAGCGCACTGGTCCTCACATAAAAGCATCACATTTATCTAACTTTTGTGGGCACTATGCTTTTGTCTCTATCACAGAGCCCACTAAGGTAGATGAAGCATTTCCGAGCCGAGGATTCAGGCTATGCAAGAAGAATTACATCAGTTCGAAAAACAATGTCCGAATTGGTCAATCGCCCATCCTCGCAAGCATAATATCATTGGCACAAAGTGGATCTACCGCAAAAGCAAGATGAAAATGGCCTTGTGGTGAGGAATAAAACACTAGTAGCTTAAGGCACACAAGTAAGGAATTGATTTTGATGAAACTTTTGCACTTTGCTAGACTTGAGGCTATTCAGATATTACTTGCTCACGCTAACCATCATGATATCATCTTATATCAAATGGATGGAAAAGTGCATTCCTCAATGGTAAGCTTGAGGAAGAAGTATATGTTGCTCAACCCCGTGTTTTGAAGATCCCAAGAACTCGACAAAGTCTTCGACTCAATAAGGCCTCTATGGCCTCAAGCAAGCCCCCTTCGTGGTATGATACATTGAAGGAATTCTTCATGAAGAATGGCTTCACACCCGTTCACTCGACCCTACTCTTTTTACTAAATCATATGATGGTGAACTATTTGTGTGCCAAATATATGTTGATGATATTATTCGACACCAACGTTATAGTGATGAATTTGCCCATATGATGAGTGAAGAATATCAAATGTCTATGATGGAGAGTTGAAATTCTTTTAGGTCTTCAAATTCCAAGAGTTAATGGCATATTCATATCTCGAGAAATACCTCAAAGATGACCGAGGAAATTCGCATGCAAGATTGCAAAGGCGCTAAAATTCCTATGCCCACAAATGGCCATCTATGCAATGATGAAAATGGTATTGACTTCAATCACAAGGTATACCGCCCATGATTGGTTCCTTTATTGTACTTATGGCATCTAGGCCGATAAATGCTTAGTGTTTGCAGGGATTTCGGCACCGGGAATCACACCATAAGGTGAAGCATATTCTTCGATATCTAGCTCACACCCAACACTAGGATTATGGTACCCAAGGGCTCGCTTTTGATCTCATGGATATTTCGACGACTATGCGGTGATCGTGGACCGCAAGTCAACATCCGCACTTGTCATTTCTTGGACGGTCTTTGGTCCGTTGGTCCCGGAAACAAAACACGATCACCGCTTCATCACCGGTGAATACATTGTGCCGGCCATGTCAGGCTCAATCTGGATGAAGCAAACCTCAAGGACTATGGCATCAACGGAAGAATGGCCTCTCCATAAATGAGAGTGCCATCAAGATTGCTCACAACCCGCCAGACCAAGACAAAGCACATCCAGACCCATCATTTTCTTCGTGATCATGTGTTGGGGCTTACATCTCCATCGAATGTGAAGATCAAGAACAGCTAGTGATATCTTCACTAAGCCCTTGGACGAGAAGAGATTTAGCAAGTTGGTGAGCTAAATATCTTAGAATCTTCCAATGTTCTTTAAAAGGACACACATCCTAACCCTTATGCGAATTGATGACTTAGATGTGCAACACATGAAGAAACGCTTTTTCAATCAATGAAGAATAACACTCTAAGTGTGAAGAAATTAATGAAGAATTTGATTCCGTAACCCACACAATTGTATGTGTCTGAAATCATCATTCTTATAGTGGGTCACGCCACCACAAAAGTTGAAAATCTTCAATTTGAGTTTTTCCTCATTTTTGAAATTCTTCAGTTTTCAAATTCTTCAACTTTGCAAAATCTTCACTGCTCCCTGCTTTCCATTGGCATATATATATATGTGTGTGTGTGTGTGTGTGTGTGTGTGGAGTTTATGTCCTCACAAAGATTCACTTATTGCTATTTCTTCAAGTTGTGATTTCGCTAAGAATGTGATCGGACCTTCCTCTATGCTATACTCAACCCAATCTATTCACAAATTCCATGTGCTCTTATTTGAAACTGCTCATAAACTTAACTGTCCTTGACAACCAAGAAATTAAGAACTAAACTTTAAAACAAATCTCATCCAGATTTTCGGTTTTACCCCAAAACCGCTCCGCATCCCATGATGCATTATTTGTTCACCCACGATCTTACACGATCTCATCTACACAAGACGGGGTGACATGTCGGGAAGAAGAAAGGGTAGGGCATGTTCGCCCCAAAATCTTCGCTAAAGTTTTTACCGTTATAAATAACCCCTATCCCTTCCTTATTATTTACTCACTGGTCCTTTCTTCGCTTGAGCTCTCTCAAACCCTAGCGCCCCATCCATCGCCGCCGTGAGGAAGAGCTTCACCGCCGACCTCATCGCTGTGACGGCGGCCGGAAATCTTCACCCGCCAGGTTCCCACCGAAAGGGGTGGAGATCTAACTTGACAACTTCACCGCTGTTCATCTCGTTCTTGGTTCTTTAGTTTGGGTAATTAAAAGTCACTTTTATTACTCGCTTTGATTCTCAAACTTTTCCAAAATCTTCATAGGTGTTTTATTCTTCAAATCTTCACATATGAACACCTCACACATCGATGCTCTTGATCCATCTCTAAGCACTCATTTCTTCAAGATTCCTCAAGGCGGATTTTATATTTAAACTCGAACCTAAGACAAGAACGCTTAGTGAAATTCCTCAAGGCTCAACGTCAAATTCTCAAAACTGTTTTTCAAAAATCTTCCGAGAACGATATGACCTCTCCAAATTCTCGCACCTACACTCCTTTGTACTCATGTCCGCCGTGAATCACTAGGTTCTCATCAACTTAACTCATTTGCGCTGCCTCAAGAAAACTGATACTTCTTCGAGTGTTCAATTGTTCAAATTCTCATCTAAAGAAAATGGTCAAGGAAAGAGACCGCAGAAGGAGGAAAGAAACCGGAGGTCATGATCGCAGATCCCCGATGAAATATAAAGGATTATTGCACACTGATGAAGCCAAGTTTGGCAAAGAAAATAAGAATCAGCACAAGGTGCGATCAGGGATTGAACGAAGATGGGCCGAGAATGGAGGGAATATCGATATGTTACTCCAAAGTACATGAAGAAATTCGCTTAAATCTTCCATGCCCAAGAGCTCCATTGGCACTGCCAAGTCCGATCCCACTAGCATCAAAAGTGGTGAAGACTTTCCTCAAGAATGGGCTAGGCCCAAGCAAAATTGGCAAGACAAGCCAAGGAGGGGAGGAAATTCAATGAGGATTCCCGGCTGCCGCTAAGACTCGGTCAAGCCGAGGAAATCAATGCCAAGAAGCCGCCAAAGCCAAGTGTTCACCATCACCACGCCAAGTTCTCACCCCAAAGAAATTCTCGACACCCGCCCACCAAAGTCCCAGGCCCTCCAAGTCCTCAACTCTGCATCCGCAATGTCAAAGGACCGGTTTTCAATTGCTTCGTGTCTCAACAGTTCCTCACCGCACCAATGTCCTCATCAGCCCCACTCAAGACAAAAGCAAAAAGACGGTCCTTAGCCAAGTCCAAAAAGGTTGCTTTCCGTGCCCTCGATGATGAGGCTTCGGGAAGAACTTGCAAATCATCGAGAAGACAAGAAGGCCGAGGCCAAAGGAACACCTGTTTCCTTTTGGATCCAAAGAAGATCCTCGACTATATTGATTTATGGCATAAGGATCCAAACACTCCATGCCTCATCCCCTCGATTTGGTCAAAGTCATATGTAACCATTTCATCTCTCAAGAGAAATGGAAGTTTGAAACGCTCGTGAGATAAAGAGAGCAAAGCTAGAAAGGAGAAGCTTCAAGAAAACGCTGTCGACCGACACCAAGAATCGCCAAGGCTCAATTGAGATCCAAGCCCTCAAAGAAAGATTTCGATGCATACCATGCTGATTGGCAAGGAGCCAGTGAGATTCCCAATTTGACAAAAATGACAACCGAGCCCATTGCAACAAGAAAATCCTCAAAGGCAGACGCCACCCATCAAGAACATGCCGATCCTTGACATTTCACCGATGAGAATATAAGTGAAGGAAATATGTCCTAGAGGCAATAATAAAGGTATTATTTATTTCCTTATTCATGATAAATGTTTATTATTCATGCTAGAATTGTATTAAAAACAAATAATGTGGAATATAAGACAAACGAGTGTCACTAGTATGCCTCTACTTGACTAGCTTGTTAATCAAAGATGGTTATGTTTCCAACCATGGACAAAGAGTTGTTATTTGATTAACGGATAACATCATTAGTTGAATGATCTGATTGACATGACCCATTCCGTTAGCTTAGCACCATCGCTTAGTATGTTGCTATTGTTTCTTCATGACTTATACATGTTCCTATGACTATGAGATTATGCAACTCTCCACGGAGGAACACTTTTGTGCTACCAAACGCCACAACGGAATCGGGTGATTATAAAGGTGTTTCGGGTGTTCCAAAGGTACTTGTTGGGTTGGCGATTTCGAGATTAGGATTTGTCACTCAATGCGAGAGGTATTCGGGCCCTCTCGGTAATGCACATCACTTAAGCCTTGCAAGCATTTCAACTAATGAGTTAGGTTTAGATGATGTATTACAACGAGTAAAGAGACTTGCCGAACGAGATTGAACTAGGTATTGATACCGACCGTCAGACTCGACTCAATGTCACATCGATCTAGCTAGAACACCTCATATCACTTTTGCCTCACGCATTTCAGGTGTCCCTTTAACTTTCCCGGGTTATGTTTTGGCACACATATATGATTGTGTCGCTAGCATCCATATGAAAAGGAGCCCGCGACATGGCTAGTTGTAAACCCAAAGTGGCATGCTTCAGGCAGCATCCATGACCAAAGATCGAACGGTTTCCATCGCAGTAAGTCCGGGCAGAGGGCTAGCAGACTGGGAAACGGGCGAAGGGCTAACAGACTCCGACTAATGCGTGACATTTCAAGGGGAATAAGGAACGGAAGGACACATGCCGGCCAGCCTATGTTCCGGAGCAGAGCAAGCTACCATGGCTCGGGAAACACTAGGAGACATTTACCGTAAGAGAGGCTACTAAAGATAAACAACTATATAGTCGATCCCACACATACCAAGCGTTAATAACATACACACAATATGCTCGATATGTGCAAATACAACATGGCATCACAACATGACTCTACGACTCAAGTATTTATTGATTAGGCCCGAGGAGCGAGATATTACAAACATAGGTCCATGACCCAACATTCGAGCATACAAATCAAAGCACAAGCGAAGCTTAACATGTCCGAGTACGTACATCTACAAATGAAAAAGGCCGAGAAGCCCGACTATCTACCGACCGCCGAGGGCACAAGATCAGCTGAGGTAACAAGCTAAACGTCAAGTCCAAGCGAACTACTAGCAAGACCAAGTCTCTCCCAAAACATAAAATAGGCAAACGTGAGTACAAATGTACCCAAAGAAGACTTCATCGTAACTAACTACATATGCATCATTATCAACAAAGGATGGGGGGTTTAACTTCAAAGCAGCTTTGACCGGCTAACCGAACTACAAGCAAGTAACTCTTTTGAGGTGGCACCGGTCCACATATTCACCATATCAATACACCACTATGGATCCCCTGCCCCCACGAGAACGCCATCCATAGCACTCACGCTTATCTTTGGATTTTAGAGTATCCACTTTCACTTGTCTATGAACTGTTATAGGCAACCCAAGTCCTTTACCACGCATACCGGCTATTCAATAGATCATATTAACCCCCAAGGGTGTACTTCTTCATACATGTTTCCACCACTTACGCCTAACCACATGTGCTCGCAACTTGCTTAAAGCCGACGGGTGTAGACCATGACCTACCTAGACACTCAAGTCCCTAGTCAGTTTATCGCCTATTTGGGTTCCATCTATGAGGAGATCCCCAAGTTTCCCCCCAAACGATGTGAACAGGTTCCAGATACCAACGGGCATCCCGACACCGGCACGCATTACAGATCACAGCCCACCCCCACGGCCCCTGCCACGGCCTCCAAAGAGGCTACAAACACCAAACTACTTGCAACTCCCCGGACAGAGGACTAGGGTGAATAAGAAGTCGGGGCAATTTCAGGCCCAATGCATGGTAGTAGCTGAATCATGGATCACAAACACGAACTCGTTCCTAAGGATGGCTTAATGAGACAACCCACCATGTACCCTACATGGCCTCTCCCGCTACCTTTTACCAAATCGTGTTCACACACTTAGCTCACACACGAGGACATGTTCCACACCTCCATTCATTCCCGGGAATCGGACCAATCAACTCTAAGCAAAGGCGGCCCCAAAACAAGCATGAATGAGTAGGCACATCGGCTCAAACAACTCCTACTCATGCTAGTGGGTTTCATCTATTTATCGTGGAATGACAGTCATGCAAATGATAAGGTTCAGCCAACAAGTAAACTTGAATCGTTGTTGTCCTAATGCAAGAAAATAGAGCGGGGAGAGTGGGATTGTATGAATGAACAAGGGGTTTTGCTTGCCGGCACTTCAAGATAATATAGTTCTTCATTGGTGTCATAGATCTCGCCGTTTAACGTGTCATCGAGAGGGACAAAAACGCAAACGTAAAGGAACACAATCAATGCAAGCAATATGATGCATGCTATGACATGGCAATATGATGTGTGATAGGTCTAATGCAACTTGGGACATAAAGGTTTGAGTCCATTTGAACCAAGGATTCAAATGATCACCCAAAATAATAAGTGATATAAGTGCATTAGCTTGTTCCACCTAAACATCAAGGTTAAAGTGTTCTGACATGCATGAAACTAGTACAGATGGAAAGATTGGATTTTTCTGATCATTTTCATATATAATTTGTTTGATTTGGAGCTACCGTTGATTTTCTATGAATTTTAGAAGTTTGAATATTTTCTCGAATTTCCGAAAAAATAAATCCGAAAATATTTATTGCCAAGAAAGGCCACTATGACGCGCAATAACGGCGCGATTCAGTCAACCCCGACGGGGTCCGGGTGTCAAGATTAGTTTAGTTGAAATTTAATTAAAACTAAACTAGATTATATGTGGCGGCCCCAAATCACCAACTGAGTCAACCGGCCCACCCGTGGTCAAAGATAAAGTCCGGGCCTGGCGCAGCCGGGCAGCGACGCCGGCGAAGGGTTTTCGTTCCCACCAAATGGGATGGAAGGCATCCGGGAGGGGACGAGCGCCTGGCGGAGCGGGCTTGGGGTCGGGTGGTGAGTTCGCCGGATGAGCTCGGGCGGGAAGCCGGAGCAGCGGTTCCGCTACTACGACGGGAGGAGGATTGTGGTTGTGTGCTCGAGTGTATGAGCGACCGATGGGTTTGGACCGAAGGAAGAGTACTTGCCAATGGCCGGGGTAGATGTTTGGCCATGGTTGGGGATCGGGCTAGAGCTCGTGAAGGACGAAGGACGGGCAATCGGCTGCCACTGAGCTGGGATGGTTAGCGGGTGGGCGCCCGGAGGGCCAATCGACGGAGAAGGGCGCGGAGCCAAGCTTGAAGACGATGACGATGGCGGTGCCAGGGCTTTCCGTCGCGGAGACGACGAGGAGGACGAGGGCGGAACAGGGAGCTTGGGGACGCGCCGGAGAGGCGAGGGGGAGGCATTGGTCAGGTGGTGGCGAACGGGGGGGGTCGCTGGATGGGCGCGAGAGAGAACAGAGGAGGGAATGAGCTCGAGGGAGTGAGCGAGAGGGACCATGGGTGGTGCGGGCGCCTCACACAGCGCCCGCCCGGTGGCAAGGTGAGGTGGTGGGTACAAGGCGGAAAAGCTCCTTACCGGGGGGAGGAAGACGCGGGGGTGGTGGGCTGGGTCGCCCCCAACGGGCCGATTAGGTGGGCTGCACGGTGAGGCTGTAAGTTTCCGCCGCTTTTATATTTGCTTATTTTGTTTTGTTTTGTTTTGGTTTAGTAAAAATACTAAACCATTTTATAAAACCTGAAAATAATTATGTGGCTAGAACTAAAATATACCAAACCACATAAATGTTCCGAATTATTGGACATATATTAATTATATATAAAATATAAATCCAATGCAAATAGTTATTGAATTAATTCAAATGGCCAAAACAAATATTTCGGACTCCAAAATATTGGTTTGAATTTTCTCTTACCAATATTTCAATAGAATAACAGAACATTTTCTTGGATTCATTTGAGAAGAATTAAATGTTGGTTATTTTAGAGGTTTTCGGGCTTTTGAAAATTCCTCAATTCAAGTTTCATTTGAATTTAAACATGATGCAACAATGACTAGCTAGCTCAAGGCATACCGTAACTAGGATGTGACAACTCACCCTATTAAACAAGAATCTCGGCCCCAGATTCAAGACGGAGGTAAGAAGACAAGGGGACACTGCCCCTCAAACTTCACGATCCAATTGTCCTTCTCGAGGATGCTGATTCATTGCTTCAAATTGATCTTGACGCCTTTGCTTTGAGATCTTCATTCAACATGATGACAAGAAGAAAGGGAAAACCTAGAAGGATCGATTCCTCAAGATCGAACAACTTAGGATCAACTCATGGATTGAGACATGGAAACATTCTCAAGCCGAGACATGAAGCATACATCCAAGGAATGGAGGAGATAGACGATTCTACCCTTAAGAGGGTGGTGAATGGTTGTCATCGAAGCGAGGAGTTGAGTTGCCATGATACCATAGCGATGCACCTTAGGAAGGGACTGATGAATATCCCCTTAATGGCAAAAGAATTACCTTTGATTCGAGATCACAAATTTTTATACCAGCCTAAGGCAATTCACAATTGATCATTTGAAGGAGTCCGAAGAATGACATTCTCGGCCGAATGGATGATGTGGATTACCTTGAAGACAACACAAGGGATGATTTTGCTTATCACCAAAATGGATGGGACCCAAGATAGGATGGCCAATGACGGTGCAAGGGGAACAAAACACAAATGCCGGGAATGATACTAGTAGTGGGAGAAACCCAAAGGAAAGTGATTCCACTATTGGAATGGTTATAGCATAACCGAGGAAAGGAGAGCACTATGCAATTAATGGACGATAAAACCTAGCACTTACGCTGCTCTCAAGAACTTGAGCATTTCCATATTCATCAAGGTTTTACCAATATCCGGTCAAGGATCCTAGTAACACAACATACTACCATGATGAATGGTGATGGATGATGCAGATGCAAAGGAAGATAACACCTTTCGATTTCACCTTAGCGAGGCCAAGGAATGTAACGATGATCGACCGAGAGACATTTAGCCCCGCTTCTAATGTTCTCCATGATGTACCGATCCCATTCATAGATATGGTTTGATATCTAGAACATCAAGTAAAGGTTGGACTGAACAAAAAGTCCATAAGGGACAACTAGGAGTAAATCCTACAAGTCCTTATGGGAGGTGGCCAACTTCTTCAATCAAGATACTACAAAATAGGTCTTCCCAAAGGTGTGTCCAACATCCTCTTTTAAGGTTATCGAGAGACCAATATTATAGTTCTTGGGAGATGTTCCAACCATCATATCTCCCGAGGTTCAGATCCGGTTGGCCGAGTATTCCGACTCATCAAGTCTAGAAAGAAAATGAAAGTTTGCAAACAAACCAAGATGACGCTATGATTCTCGAAATGAACTACTATAGAAAGCTCCAAGACATGAGCTAGTTTTTAAAACTGGAACACGCTGTCCAAGACAAGCATGACCACATAGTAGTCTTATAATAAAACACTCAAGTTCGAGGGTAACCATCATCGAGGATATCAAGTCCCGCATAAGTCTCGAGCCACGGGAACTTCTTCCCTGAACAAATCAATCGGCTTGGTGTGCTACAATACATATAGAATGAAGGTTAAGTCTTCAACCACGTTACTTCGACGATGCATGACCGATTTGGGGATGATTCCAAAGGAAGCAACACCACTTTCTCAATCCACCGGCAACTTACATCAAATAACATGAACTAGAGGAAGTCACTTACATCCCAACATATGCTTCATGAGCTAGCATGAACAAATGCTTTTAAAAGTTTCCAACACTAGCTTAATGTTCAACAAAACTATGGAGAAGACAAGGATGTTGTCGGGGCTCAACAACAATTCACCCGGTTTTCCATGAAGATGGAACCCATAACTATGTGAACAAGGTGATAGTATTGGTCGACCCAAAAGACATATTGGTGTATGCTCGAGGAAAATCCACAGTAAGACAACATTACTTAACATCGTTATTCCGATTTGATTTGAGAATAGCCCACACTCAAATCAAAGTTTTGGCAAGACAATAGCTCCAAAAACCGATCACGAGGATCAATCAATGGGATATTACCTTTCTTCAACAAACACACACAAGAAGATATCCCTTAACAAGAACTAAGTTAAGCTTTTATCTTATAACTTCCAAGTTGTTGTCTAGCTCAACCAACTAGCCGTGGATATCCAAACGATTCTGGAGAAGGAGGGTTTATGAAAACCAACTTGATCCAAACTCAACATAGCGGTCGGTGACAACCGTGATACCTCCGAGAAGATATTTGGAAAATCAAACCAACGAAAAGTTACTAAGCTCGAGAACAATCTTGCTTTTCAGAAAGACGATATGATCAATAGAGCAAGGGTTTGACAAAATCCTAACTCATTGATCAAGAGTGCACCAGAAATAAGGACTAGGTAGCCAATCGCCTTAGGGTGACGATTCGATAATCAACACACTAAGAATGAGGTTATTCCATTTAACTACCCCAAGTTCTAGCGGATTGATTTACACACCACGATTCACTTGTCGGCATTCCTTACAAAACACGGAAACCGAGGAATGAGCAATGATGGCAAGAAGTATCATCAGATCAAGAGTTCATAGGATGGTGTTCCCATGACATTCTTGATATAAAGATGGTAATACTCCAAGGTAGGAGAGCAAAAGCTAGATTAGCAATTTGATCCGGAGTACAACCGCTTTGACCCAATCCTAGAAATGGACAAGGATCGGAGTTTGTTTCTCCTAGTCATTCTCGAATAGAATGGCTTAAAAAGTAAAAGGCATCGATAACACAATGCACGATTACCCCGACTATCAATCGATAGACGGAGGTTAGTATACAACTAAAGGGGACAACTCAAAAGAACATATGATTTTCTTTGTGGATGCATAGATTAGTATGTCGAACCAAGTTCAACAAATTTCTTCCGGATAATCCATGCGTAAAGGTAGAACCCAGAGTCACAATATAAAATGGAGAACTCATCAAGAGCACCCCTCGATCTTTTGATCCAACAAACTTCCGCCATAAGCTTATAGTATTTAAGAAAGAAATCCACGCCTGGAACTAAGCAAAGGTTCTAATTCCTGGAACTCAAAACACTATCAACATTAGGTAATAGGGTAATTTTGGGCTAAAACCCGAGTATCTAACTAAAAGGCATCACGGAAAGGAAAATGCAAATCTTCAAAGAACTCAAACTTGCAGATTAAGGGGCTTAAAAATGGTCAAAAATAGCTTTAAAAATGGGGCAATAAAACCCAAGCACCTTAGTGGCAATTTAAACATCGAAGGAAAGAAAGGATTTGCAAATATGCTATTTAGAAACCTCGATGATTTAGATAAGGCTGTAAATCTCAAAAGAGGAGACATACCAAAAGGTGGCTAGCCCTCCAAACACAATATAAGGTTTAGATCAACATTTATGAACATACTAAGTGTAAGACCGAAATGAGATTTGAAACTAACAATTTATAAGTCTATGGATTTCACGCCATCCTGGAATGATAGAAGGCCTAGCAATCCCCAAAGAAAAGGAGCCCGACAAGGCCTAGGTAAAAAGTAAAAGACCTTACGCCCTTCCCAAATCAATTCTTATATAACTAAAGAATTTCTAACTCAACTTCACCGCTTTGGTTAATCCATGCACAAAGCCGAAAAGGCCAGCCCGCTAATGTCACACGACTGCTTAACACTAACATTTCCCAAAAGGTATTCCCAGGTGTCACATTTTCTCACCCTTATGCCTTTTGGCACATGATAATTGTTCGCTAGATATTGAAAAGGACCCGGCACATGGCTATTGAAACCCAAATGGCACAATTACAGGACACATCCATGACCAAAATGAAGGGGCCCGCATAAGTTCCGCCAGGGAATCGGGCTAGCAGTTAAACCGCAGAAGGGCTAACAGACCCAACTAATGCGGATATTTCCGGGATAAGAACAAAAAGGCACAATTTCCAAAGTTGTTCGAGCAAGAGTTACCTGGCTCTGGAAACACAGGAACTTTTAAAGAGGCACTAAAATAAACAACTAGATGCGTCCCACACATCCAAGCATTTAATAACTCAAAATATCCCATTGTCAAATAAAAGGCACCAAATCTTACGACCAAGTATTTATTATTACCCGAGGGGGTATTCAAACATGGTCCATGCCCAAACATTTTGGGAGCAACAAATAAAGCACAAGCAAGCTTAACATGTCCGAGACGCATCTACAAAGAAAAAGGCCGAGAACCCGCATCTACACCCGCCGAGGGACAAGATCGAGCGAGGTAAAAGCTAAAACCGTAAAACCCTGAACTACAGAGACAAGTT
>JAHHZJ010004775.1:0-13879 GCA_021437245.1 Aegilops speltoides | reverse complement strand
TGATCTCGGCGAGTGGAGCGTGCAAACCACAGTGATTGGATGCTCTTGAAAGTAGGGCTTTACTTGGCGGCAAAATGCACGCCAGAAGCACATCTTTCCGTAGTGAGGGTAGTTCGCTTGAGGTCGACAATACTCGCCAGTAATATACCGTCTCTCGGACAGGAGCGCTTTGCCTTCCTCCTTGCGCCGACTACATGATCGTGGCTGACTACTCCGGGTGGCGGCGATGTACAAGAGCATGGGCTCTTTGGGAGTCGGAGCCGCCAACACGGGGAGTAGTCAACATCTTCTTCACCGGAGAAATGCCTCATCCGCCTTTGTGGTTCCACTCAAAAAGGTGGTCTTCTTCATCAATCGACATAAGGGCAGAAGTTTAGCCACCGATCGAGCAATCGGCCGATGGACGCCAGTACCGGTGAACTTGCGACATCCAACAACGGTGGGTACTCCATTCTCTCGATGGCCTTGATCTTCACGGGTTGCACTCTATGCCGCTGCTCGAGACCAGAAGCCAAGGAGCTGGTCGGTCAGAACACGCCTAATATGCACCCTATCCAAAAGGAACTCAAGGTCCCACCAAGGATAGACCCAAGATATTGAAACGCTTTTGCAAGGTGGATATCATTACATCAACATTACATAATAGGTGGGGATATATACATAAGGCATACAATGCCACATGAATACAACATCATACATAAGATCAACATCCCACTACGGATGAAACACAAACAGAAACTCAAACGACATCCACCTCGCTGCTCCAAAGGCCGACCGAACCTATCCCTCGATCAAGAAGAAGCGTAAGAAGAACTCCAAAACAAGCAAACATCGCCTGCCATGATCATCGTGATAACTCTGCATCAATCTGTTGTTAGTAATCTGTGAGCCACGAGGACTCAGCAATCCCATTACCATGGGTATCAAGACTAGCAAAGCTTAATGGGAAAGGAAGGGTAAAGTGGTGAGGTTAGCGCAGCGACTAAGCAAATATGGTGGCTAACATACGCAAATAAGAGCGAGAAGAGAAGCAAAGGAACGGTTGTCAACTAGTAATGATCAAGAGGTGATCCTAACTCCTACTTACGCCAAACATAACCCAAAGACCGTGTTCACTTCCTGACGCCGAGAAGAGACCATCACGGCTACACACGCGTTGATGCGCTTTTAGTTCGGATCGTGTCAAGTTATCTACAACCGACATTAACAAATTCCCATCTGCCACATAACCGGCACGGCTCGAAAGTTTATACCCTCGCAGGGTGTCCCAACTTAGCCCATGATAAGCTCGCGATCAATCTAAGGATATACCTTCTCCCAGAAGAACCGATCAGCCTCTAATCCCGGTTTACAAGACATTTCGACAATGGTAAAACAAGACCAAGAAAGCCGCCTGACGCGCCGACAATCCCGATAGAGCTGCACATATCTCGCTCTCGTGGCAACACCGGATGAGACTAGCTACGAGTAAAACCAGACTTCGAAGTTTCCGAGGTGGCCCCACAGTAGCTTCGGCCGACCAACACTTAGACAAGCACCGCCCGGGGCTAAATAAAGATGACCTTGGGTTGGCCGACCCAAGGAAGGGTATAGGTGGTGGTGAGGCAAATGGTAAAACCAAGGTTGGGCCTTGCGACAAGTTTTATTCAAAGCAAACCGTCAGGGGGTCCTATAAATCACCCGACCGTGTTAGGGAATGCAAAATCCGGGAACATAACACCGGTATGAGGGAAACTAGGGCAGCAAGAGTGGAACAAAACACTGTGCATAAGGCCGAGCCTTCCACCCTTTACCAAATATATAGATGCATTAATAATATAAGAGATATTGTGATATCCCAACATAAACCTCGTCCACTATGGAGCAATCTTCAACTTCACCTACAGCTAGCAACGCTATAAGAGGGGCTGAGGAAAGGTAACATAGCCAAACAATGGTTGCAAGGAAGGGGTGTCAAAGGTTAGAGGTTCATGGCAATTTGGGAGGCTTAAGAGCAACGATAGGAAGTGCAGCATAGCTGATAGAACGAAGCAACTAGCATAGCAATGATAGTAGTGAGATCCAGAAGCGGCTATCTTGCCTAAATCCCGCAAGGAAGAAGAACGAACCATGAAGAAGAAGACGAACGATGAAGTCGAACCAACAGTAGGCCTAACAAATCCTACGATCGCAAATGAAACAGGAACTAACAAGAAGAAGCACACACAACATGGTAAACACACCACACATGAACAAGGCATGATGCACAACAAGCATGATGCATGACAAGGCTACATGAAGCTACTCATAGCAAGAGACGATGCAAACAAGAGCAACACAGCCAAGACAAGTTTAAAATGAGGCCGAAACAACATATAACAATTCCAGAGTCCTCATATGCATATTTCGAAATTGGTCCAGATCTGAATAAACCTGGTGTTCAAGTTGTTAAACAGCAAGTTAAGATGCACCAAGATGATCTACACGTAAATTCTAGTCAAGTTACATATCAAGTTCATTAGATTTGAGCTACGGCCCAGAAGATATGAGCAAAACAAGTTAACATGGCATTGATGCAAAATGCATACAAACATCAAGCAAAACACACCAAAACAAGGATGCAAATATGGTAATATGAAGCTACATGCAAATCAAGCAAGTTTCATATAGAGCACACTCTAAAACGGAAAGCAGCGGTTCAACACATACACTTCCTATAAGTTATAGCAATAATAACTGTCCATAACAAAGAATTAGGCATCTTGGCAAGCATCAAAACAATATGCTACAAAGACCCCAACATAATAACAAAAGGCATGGGCATGAAGTACAGTGTAAAGCATGACAAGACATGAACACTGAGCTATCTCCATAAACAACTAGAACATGCTCAAAAAGACATGGAAAGATTGCAAATAATAGCAGTTTCACTCTTTTAGCGTAAATAACATCAAAGTTGCAATGTTTAGAGCTATCAAACAACATGTTACAGGAGTTTATCATGGCAAACAAAGGCATGGTATGATACTACTAAATGCATAGAACAATAGTCCCTTATCTGAACATGAGCCAAAAAGGATCGGGGAAAATATGATGGCACCATGTAAACATGGCAAGTTATATTACAGTATTCATACATGGCAGAACAACAATAAGCAGGTATGTTAGTGATCTTGAACCACTCACCACAGAAAGCAATACATGGCATGGCAAGGCATCCAACAGTAAGAAGACATGTTTATGAAGCTAAGCATGGCAAGAACAAGGTCATAGAGTGCATGGAATACTAGCAAAACACATGGGAACTAGTGAACTTAATGTTAACAGTGCCGACAAGTAAACATTATCAAGCAACTTTGGAGCAAGATACATGAACAATCTACAGCAAGTTATGAATGCAAACCAGGCATAGATGGATAGGGCATAACATGTAGATCAAAACATGTTTATAGAACATCTCCAGATTATGGCATAGAATGATTAGTAGAAGCATGTTTACATAGCAACAAAATATAACAGAATCATCTCAGGAAACAAACAACCGCAAGTACCCTACTTAACAAGCTCGATGCACTAAAGCACACAACTCACAAAAATACATGGATGGCACCTCTCGAAAGATGGTATGGCATGGTCAGATCAAAACACATGTAGACATCAACCTCTATAGGATGCACACATTAAACATGGCAAAAATGACAAATGAGCATGTTATAACAGGTCATTTAGATTAACATCAACATGCACCCTTCCAACAAAGATTTCGGCATCAAGATGAGCTCAAATGAAATGATGCAATGGAATAAAATTAAGTGCTCGTTGAGACTAACAATTTGACATATTACAAGCTAACGAATCTGAGCTACGGATATGAGATACAAAGACGATGAACATGGCATGATAATATAAAACAAATCGGGACTTAGGGAATTTGGACTCAAGGAAACCGGATGACGCGGATCGGATGGATAGATCCGGTGCTTATTTGATCGGGACGGTGGATCTCATCCACCCGCCTGATCCGCGACGAGGCCACCGCGACGACGGAGGAGGCGGCCGGTGTCGGTGTACTAAAGTAGGGGTACCTTAGTATCCCGAACTCGGCACGGGCACAGTAGCTGTCCCCGCGACAAGGCTTGGTGGTGCCCGCCAAGATCCTCCGTAGTTCCTATTGAAGCCATTCAAGAACAAAGTGTTTTGACTAAGAATACAAGGCCCCGCAAGAGGAGATTGCCGAAGGATAAGGCCCCGCAAGAGGAGCTTGCCGGGAAGGCCAACCGAGGCATTTCAATGAACTTGTCACGACGCCACAAGATCCCGCAAGACCTCGCGAGCGCATAAGCTTCCGGCGCGATAAGACAACGATCAGCGCAAGGCGCTTGTCAGGGCGGCTACCACTGTGCCCATGCTCCAAGATCCGCAACGTGGTCGCCTGAGACCATTCTAGACGACGGGCGGAAGCTCGCAAATGAAGCGTGCGAGGTGGCGAAGCGGAGATGACGAGATGGCCATCGTGGCAAGCGGTGGTGCCCTAACGGTCGCTATTTCAAGATCGCTTGGGCGACGCGACGGCATTAAATGCTCTTGTCCCCGCCATCGAGTTAGGTAGGGTGCATCAGAGAAGCAGTTGTACCAACCACCTTTTTACATTTGTACCTTGCTCAGCGTACCTGCTTCGTGACCCTTGAGCCTATAAAAGGAGGCCCATGCGCAACGAGAAGGGGTTCACCATTTGAAACCTGAACACTCCACGCCTCGAGCAAGAACATAATACAACCACAAAGCAGCAAGAGAGTATTATCTCCGGAGAGCCCGTGGGTAAAAATCGCCAGGTTCGCCGATCCGCCTTCGGCGCCTCCGCCTCGCCGACGAAGGGGCCCCGCCCATAGGTGTTCGCTTCCCACTGACATCTTTGGTGCACTGTAGGTGAGAGAGGCTGTGAACCCGATCCGCGCTCACACGAGCCGTTCATCATCATCTTCATCGACATGCCACCGAGAAGAAGGCTTGAGGTGGCCGCCTGGCCCGCTGCCGATCCCGCCACCACAGAGCAAACGGGCGTGGGATAGACGCCCGGAGGAACGGGCGCCGACGAGGGAGCTCACGTTGTTACCAGATCCAAGGACAAGGCCTCGCAAACTTCGGGCTCAGACACGCACCGCGCCTATCTCAGAGGCGCGATCGACAGCGCATGGCGCCGCAGCACCATACTGCTAGAACAAGGCTGCTGGTGGGTCTCGCGCTTCGAGACCAGCATGCACGCCAAAGATGTCGGCACGAGTGAGGTACGGCCGCTCGACGGGTATTTCTCCTTCCAACCCAGCTTGAAGTCCGAGCATATCCCGCCTCGCACCGCTTCACCGCCGCCATCAGACTCTAGAAGAAGCGCGGCCCGAGCTCAATCGCTTCCTCGGATTACCTCCAACGGCGACAAGATCGACGATCGAGGGCTACCATAGAGCCTCATCGGTTTCGCCAACGGCGACACTCCACGGCAGCTACACATCGCAGCCGCGCAAGATTGCCGGACGCGAGCCGATGGCGATAAGACCGTGGAGGTGCAACCACCGCACTCCCCGCCAAGGCTAAGATCGCCGACTTCGGTCAACCTCGACACCGACTCCACAAAGATCGCCGATCCACGAGCTCGCCGCTATCAACGCCAAGTTCTTCAAGAACGACAACAAGAAGACGCCAGACTACATCGAAGGCCGAAGAGAAGCGCGACGCTGCCGACCAGCGCCGTGGCCCATTGCGACATGCATGCGCCAGGAACCAGCGACTTTGTCAGACGCTGTAGGTTGCCCTCGCTCACTCGTGAGCTGCGGAAGTCCAAAGGGCCCAAAGACCAAGAACTTCGCCGATGTACCGAGAAGTATGATGGCAGGTTGCATCCGCCGGAGTTCCTCAAAGATCTACACCATCGCAGGCAGCTGCCGGGGACGCGACGACAAGATCCTTGCCAACTACTTCCCACTAGTGCTCAAGCCTAATGTCGATCTCGCTCATGCACTTGCCGGACAACCCATCTCCTCATGGGCGATCTGCATCATTGTCGGCGCTTTCACAAAGCGCCACAAGCCCCATGGCCAGAGAGCGATCTTCATCTCGCCGCCTAAGGAAGGAGAGCCCTCACAAGTACATTCAGAGATTCAATTAGGCAACAGAACATCCCGGATGTCCACCCCGCCGGTCATCGCTCTCCATCGGACAAAGGAATCGCAGGATGCGGAGGAAATGGCGATGTGCAAGATCGAGACGCCAATGAGCTTCTACGCCTGGCCGATAAGTGTGATGCCGAGGAAGGAGGAAACTCCCGGAGAGAACATAGGAGCAGGGGGTCTCGACAAGGAGGATGCTGCCCGAAAGAAAAAAACCGCGCGGAATAATGTAAGAAGGAAAGGCAAGGATGTGGTAGTCGGAGCAGTCCCAAGAACGGAGGTGGCGCCAAGGAAGGTAATCGTGGCGGCCGCCGACAAGGTGACGGCTCCGAAGCAATATTGCAAGATCCATCGCACTAAGGGTCAAGATCTCCAGAGCCGCAAGAAGGTTGAACAGCTTGTTGAACAGCAGAAGCTGAATACGAGCGACGCGACAAGGAGAAGGCCCAGAAGGTATCGCGGATCCGGCAAGAAGCGCCCAGCGGGAGGACGCCTGCAAGGCCAAGCAGCGCAAGGTGACAGCCTCCTCCGCCGCGATAAGGATGAAGATGAAGACGAAGATGAGGACATGGATGATGACGAGGCCGACGAAGCAGAGTTTCAGAAGCAACAGAGGTTCTCGGCGCTGACGATGGTGCTCTTCGATACTTTGCACCGCCACTTAAACAAAGGTGCGGAAGTTAATGCAGCAGTAACCACCGCTGAGTCACGCAGCTCGGTGGTCCAAAG
Organism: Aegilops speltoides; assembly: GCA_021437245.1. NCBI lineage: Eukaryota > Viridiplantae > Streptophyta > Magnoliopsida > Poales > Poaceae > Aegilops > Aegilops speltoides. Next base: position 7,010 of record JAHHZJ010004775.1, on the reverse strand, counting down.
ACGCCTATCATCTTTGACATTATGACCACCTTGATCGCGATAATCGGGTCGGGTGTTGCCGATGTTGGTTTCACCAACTATCCGCAACCTCAAGGTCACAAAGATGCTAGTTGACGGCGGGCCGGCTTGAATCGATCTCCTCCGCATGTACTCCGTAAGCTCCAAATCCCGACGAAGCTTGAAGAGACCGGTACTTTCCAAGGAATCAATCCGAGAAGGAGCAAGTCAAGGGGAAGATCACGCTGCTAGGACATTTGGCAGCGAGCTGAACTTCAGATCGAGAGGGTCACTTTTGACGTTGCTGATTTCCCATTGCCCTACAATGGGATACTCGCCCCGCCGCCTAAGTTCATGGCAGCCTCTCACTACGCCTCTAACGGTTCAAGATGCCAGTCCGATAAGTGTCATCTCGCCCCGGGCGCATAAGAAGGATGCCCTTATCTCAGACGACAAGATCTACCAGAAGCAAAGAGCGCAGCAGATCGCAAGACACTTGTCACCAAGCTCCCGGGGAAGAAGAAGACCAAGTCCGCAAGAGCTCGATGCCCACTCCGCAAGCGCACTCTTCTGAGTGCTGCGCTACCATCGAGGATGCACCATCGAGCTCCACCGCAAGTGTAAGAAGGCGGCAGCTCCGCCAGAGACCAAGAAAGTGGCGCATGAGGAGGAGCACCGGTGGTACCTTCACCATCGCCACGCTTGACCCTAAATAGGAAAGCGCCATTTTTTTCTCAGGGCGAATGTCGACGGTTTGCATGGCAACCGTGTGACATCCCCTGTTCCTGTGAGTAATTGAGCACCACCTTGCCGCTCTGTCCTCACGCCGCCCGCCAAGCGTAAAGTCGAAGCAAGCAAAGGAGCGCCAAGAATTCATTGTAGAAGAGATCAAGAAGTTGGAAGTCGCAGCCTTGTCGAGGAGTGCTCCATCCCACGTGCTGGCCAATCTCGTAGTCGCGAAGAAGGCTTAACGGAAAATGGAGGCTTTGTATCGACTTCATTGATGTTAATAAAGCTTGTCCCAAAGATCCATTTCCTTGCCGCCAGATTGACCAGATTGTCGACTCCACGGCAGATGTGATCTCGCTTTCATTTCTTGATGCATATTCAGGATATCATCGATCTTCATGGCGTAAGAGGATGAGGAGAAAACCGCATTCATTACCCCATGTGGCACGCATCGCTTTGTACGGATGCCTTCGGACTAAAGAATGCTGGTTCAACATTTGCAAGGGTAGTTCACGAGCTTTTGAGCCACAGCTTGCACAAAATGTAGAAGCTTACATGGATGACATAGTGGTCAAGAGCAAAGACAGAGCAACTCAGATTCAAGATTTGATGAGACCTTTGCAAATCTGCAAGATCAACCTAAGCTCAATCCCGAGAAGTGCGATTTGGAGTCCCATCCGCAAGCTTCTCGGTTCTTTGTATCTCAGGGGATTGAAGCCAACCCCGACAAGATCAAGGCCGTGAGCAGATTGAAGCACCGGCGCCAAGGATGTACGTAAGGTTGCGCTGTAGCTGTTTCAAAGAGTTCATCTCTAAGTTCAAGAGCGCTACCGCCATTTTTCAAAATATTGAAAAAGGCAGGTCCAATGAAATGGACTCGAAGCGGAGGTGCACCGCAGACTTGAAGAGATACCGTCCTCCACTCCAATACTTGTCGCACCTAAGCCATTAAGAGAAGTTGCTACTATATCTAGCGGCAACCAATCAAGTGGTTAGTGCTGCGTTAGTAGCGTAAAGGGAGGCGGATGATGAGCCAGCCGCCACGGCAAGCTGGCCCAATGACAAGGGGCTTCCCAACAAGTTCTGTCCCGATAAGGATAGATCCGCCAGCCACAAGAAGAGAAGCGAAGAAGATGGTGCAGCTACCGCTTACTTTTGTCGGCCTTCGCAGGGGGGCTAGATCGAGGTACTCTAGTGTGCATAAATTGCTTTTCGCCTTCTCATGGCCTCGAGGAAGCTGCACCATTACTTCCAAGCACATGAGATCACAGCTTGTCACCGCTTCGCTAAGAGGATACGCAGTAATCCGTATCAACAGAAAGATTGTCGAGTGGGCACCGAATTGTCAAGCTTTGGCCTCAAGTTTGAGAGTACTTCAACTATCCGAGCCGAGCATTGGCAGAATTCATAGCAGAGTGGACGCCAACACCGATGAAGAAACTCGCAGACAAGCATCCCCGCCAAGGAAGCAAGCAAAGAATGGATCATGTACTTTGATGGTGCCTTCGCCGCAAGGCGCCGTGTGGGCGAGCACTTGTCGCACCCACCGGAGAGCACCTCAAGTACGTGATCCGATGCACTTTCCCAAGGAGCAAGCGACAAACAATACAAGCAGAGTATGAAGGTTTGCTTGCCGGACTCAGATCGCGCGACCTTGGTATCAAGAAGCTTATTGTTAGGTGACTCGAGCTTGTCGTCCGCCAAGTAAACAAAGATTATCGAGTCCGCTGATGGAAGCTACATTGATGAAGTGAGAAAGTTGAAGAGCATTTTGACGGCTCGCAGATGGAACATGTTCCGAGAGCCTGAACGACGCTGCCGATGGTTCGCCAAAATGCGCTGCATTAAAGTTACCTGTGGAACCAGGGATCTTTGTGCTCGTCGACTCAACCATCTCGTAACACCATCATCCGGACAGAACAAGAAGAGGAAGTTGGTTTCGGTGATTATTTTCCCCAGAGCTTCCCGGCCGCCGCCAAGAAGGTCCCTGTGATCAACACCAAGGGTGCCGAGGAGTAGTCCGCTCCGACAAGCCCCGGGTTTGTTCCATGAAGCAGACGCCCCGACAAGTTTTGTTCGCAAGCTTGCCGGGAACATCGCCCACCGAGCCGCAGATTCTTGTCGAGAAGCAGATGTTCCCAGCAGCAAGATGTGTGCTTTTAGTCCTTGTTGTCGAGCCACAAGCTCCGCATGGGCACAACAAATTGTCCGCTTCTTCAGACAGAGAACTTCCCAAGAGCAAGAAGAAGCGGAGAGAGTAGCCCGCAATCAAGTATGTACCAGCTTGTCGATGACATACTGCGATGTAAGAAGATTCAACGGAGGAAATTAAAGTGCATTCCCCGAAGATGGATGAAGTTGCTGGCGGAGATACATGGAGGCATATGTGGTCATCACATTGCAAGAAGAGCACTTGCCGCAAAGCATTCCGCAAGGTTTTTTCGACCAACAGCCTCCAGATGCAATCGCACAAGTAACCAAATGTGAAGCGTGCAAGGCCCATTCCAAGCAGATACACCAACCAGCTCAAGCTCTGCATAATCCCTTTATCCCGCCATTTTGGTCCGGGGCTCGACATCCTCGCCCTTTTCCCCGAAGTTGTGGGGCTTTGAGTACTTGTACGCTGTAATCGATAAGTTCACAAAGTGGCCGGAAGTGGAAGTAGTGAGGAAGGTGACAAGACAACAAGATCAAGTTCTTCAGTCGATTGTTTGTCGCTTCGAGTCCCTAACAGATCATCACCAACAATGGCACACATTCACGAGCCGCACCTTCATGCAAAGACGCCCAAGATCTTGGCGCCAAGGTTCGCTTCGCTTCGCTGCTCACCCGAGAAGCAACGGTCAAGCGGAGAGGGCAACGCAGGCCGCGCTGGCTCAAGACCAGATTTCGACAAAGCGCACAAGTGCGAAAGAATCGGATTGAGGAGTCGGTGGTTCTTTGGTCGATCAGACGACGCCAAATCGAGCCATCGCTAGACACCTTCGCCTAGTCTATGGAGCAGAGGCGTTCTCCCACGGAACTTGTATACAGACGCCTCGAAAGTGCTCGCTATGATGAGCTTGAGCAAGAGAAGCGCGACAAGATGACGGCCGCCCTTGAGGAAGATCGCCTTTAGGTCTGCAGACGAGCTGCTCGCTACAAGAAGTTTTGTGCCGCTACCATAGCCGCAGTTAATGCCAAGTCTCGAGGAAGGCGACTTGTTCTTCGCTGCTCAATCCACCAAGAATTCCAACAAGTTGACGCCAAAGTGGGAAGGCCCTTATCGGGTAAAGCGAAGTCACTAGGCCTGGTGATGTCCGCTTGAGACCAAGATGGCTTTCCGTGAGCAACTCGAACATTGAGCATCTTCGTAAGTTTTACCTATATGCGGTTGCGTTTAACCTGTTCCGACAACCACCTTTTGTACAAGCCTTGCCGTCTGTTGCATGTAACCTTTGTACAAAGCCGGCGCAAATCCTGCGCATAAATAAAGATCATATGCTCCGCACATCTTGTCAAATTTCATGTTTTTTCTTTTTTGCATGTATTGTCCGACACTTTGTGCAGCACTTGCCCCTGTAGCAATAACGAGCCTTAAGGCTCCATATCTTTATTTTCTTCTTTCTTTTTCTCAAAAGAAGGTTCCTTCGCCCACAAGTTCTCTGGGGAGGAGAAGATAATGGTGGACCAGCGCTGCTCAAAAAGTATCGCTTTGCCGGACGCAAACGACGTAAAAGCTAAGTTGCCAAAGTTTGAGCACAATCAATTTAAAAAATTAAGTTATCTTCCTTGAACGACCGTTTTGTATGGAAAACCCGTGCGGAGGAACCGACCAGAGCTAGTTGCGCCTTACTTTGTTTCGAGTCCGCCAACAACTTAAGTGTGCTCGACTAGTTGCTAAGGTTTCTGCCGGAAGCAAGACCGCCAAGAGTTGCCGATGTTCAGACTCAAGCATGCAAGGGTACTCTACCGCAAGTTCCCTAAAAGCATAGGGTAAAAACATACAAAGGAAGGAATCAAGTAAAGGAAATAACATAACAAATACTGCCCAAGATAAAGTTATATTAAAAATAACTTGCCGCTTCTAATAGATTGTTCCCAGAATATGTCTAGCAAATGCAAGAAAAGGAGAAAACGGGCGGCCTAATCTACGCGCCGCCATCAACCCTCCCGACTTCATTCACCTTGTCCACAATGGGCGCGATAAGGGCTTTGAGCTCTTCAAGATCAGATCCGCGGCAGCTTCTTGAGGACGCTGTGAGGTTGAGGCCTGGATTGCGAAGACCACCTTCACCAACACCTTCTCCGTAACTCGCACGATCGGCGCGACCGTCACCACTGCTTTGGGATCCTTTCCTGAGTTGCGGAGGGCCGCCGCCACGCCCTTGAAGAACAGAGTGAGCTTGGCGCTGGGCTGGAGGTTCTCGCCGAGGAGTACCAAGCCCTCCATTTCCAATTGCGCCCTCTCATCAATGATCAGAATGTTCACGAGGCCCTCCATCCAGAGCTCCACAGTGTCCCTCAAGGTGTTCTGGTCTCGCGCCCTCGCTGCCAGCCGTGGGCCTTGATCTCCTCCTTCAAGTCCTTCTCCGCTTCTGGCGCCCCGAGTCTCGGTCAACGGGCTAGCTTCACTCCAGATCAGATTTGAATCCTTGGCGGCACTCAGCTTTCTTCTCTCGAGGAGACGACCGCAGCTCACCATGGGCAAGGGCGCCTTCGCGCTACTGAGCGCTGCAAGCTCTTCGCTCTTCGCCTTTGAGAGTGGCTTTAGCCCGCCACCTTCACCTCCAACTCTTTTGGCGGCCTCGCACTGAGCAAAGATCCTTCGCCTTGAGGGCTCCTCCTCATAGTTGTCCGTGACCTTCCACAAGGCCACCGCTTCTCGCTGGATCGCTTCGCAAGCAAGCCTGCCGCTTTTCGCTTCATCTCGAGGAGGAAGGCCTCACGGCCGAAGCGGCCTCTCCTCCGCAATGGATCGGAGGGCCTCTTGGTTACGGCCCGAGCTCCTCCGATGCTTCAATGTCCACTCCGCATGCATAAGCGCTTCCCGGACTCAGCTTTGGCTTGTCGGGCGCGTAGAGCGACACCAGCCGGCAACTGCCTCCTAGACTCGCCGCTCCGCTTATGCACAACCATGCACACCAATGGAGGCGAGCACTTCGCAAAAGCTTCTCGACCGGCGACTCGAGCTGACGCCTGTGGAGCTTGATGAAGACACCGCTGCCGGTTTCAAGTAGGCGCGGCTGGGTCTCGAGTTCGGGCGCTACGCCAGGATGGAGGGATCGGCGGTCGGTGTAGGCTTGCGCCCTGCCTCCGGTCGCTCAGCGATTGCTGACCTCGCCACTTCCGCCAAAGAGCCTACTACAAGAAATATGTCAACTTATGACCTTCCTGCTGACCTCAAGAATTGGTCATAAATTTATGACCATTTCGCACAATTGGTCAAAAGCTGTCGGGGCTCCAAACCTCGAACCATTGCGACCATTTTGGTCGAAGGTCGTAATTTCCTTACACTAAATGGTCACAAAGCAAATAGTGCTAGTCCGCTGCCTTATTTCTAGTTGTTAACGACCAATATAGATGGTCATAGCCTTGTAAATTGTGGTGGGTTGCTATGACTAGGCGCCACCTCATCGGGCTTTTGCCTATGTGTCATGTCCATGTGGTAGCTTCTAGGTTGTGAAGCAACCTATATTTCTGTATTCCCAAAATTCCCAAACAAATCTCATAAATTCTTTGGGTCATATCTTCACAAATATGTAAAACCTTCCTTGCCTAGTTCAAAATAATTAAAAATATTCATTTTCCTATTTTGTTCAGAGTAAATGCCAGAAGGAAGTACCACTTTGGCATGTCCAAATAGTATCCATTTTCACAGGCTTTCCTATGCCCAAATAACCATCCTCCACCAAATGCCACTCAATCCATTCATTATTTTGAGCCGAGCTTCAACATTCAGATTTATGTCCAAGGTGGTGGTTTGCAAAGCAAGTACCACCTAGGCTCCTCCTTTGAGCTGAAAATTTGTGAAAACGGTCTTCTTAGTAACTGATCATCCTCACCAAAACTCACGCCCATTATCCATGTACATTTCCGCACCACTAATCAAACACTTGGTGCTAATTCATGTTTGAGCATCGATTGGTCTCCCATGAGAATCTTATGTTGTAATTTTCTTCCTAGCACCAACCTGGGAGTGCCCAACCCACTAGACATGCCTAGGCGCCGCACATGGCAACGCCCGCACCGTGACCACGCCGGGCGGCGCGAGGTACCGCCTAGAGTTGCCCGCCACCGCCCAA
>JAHHZJ010004773.1:0-15151 GCA_021437245.1 Aegilops speltoides | reverse complement strand
AACCCTTGTACCCTCCGCCGTTTCCCCACTCAGCTTGTTCGACGATGTCTCGCGCGTCCTCCACTATGGTGCTCTAGCGATGGCGCCGCCGTCTGTCGTTCCCAACATGGTCGAAAAACATGAGAAATCGGAGACAACTGTCGTCGAGAGGCAGTCCGGCCCACGAGTCCATGGCTAAGGTTTTGTTGTTTAACATGGGCAACCGACATGTTTCAACATTTTTGGATCCAGCGGTATCAAGCGGCCTCTGGGCCTCCCAACCTAGCTTGTCTATAACATCGCAGCCTAAGTTATGTTTGTTTTTCAAGGCGGCCTTTGCTCGAGTTCTATATATATAGGGTCGCGCTATTCGCCACTCTGGGTGAGGAATAGTTATTCTTCACCCCCCTCTATTTTAACACCAATGCACCATAATTTTACGTTTCGTAAATTTTGTCTTATTTCAGACATTAAAAGAGAACGTAAAAAAATATATAATTGCCATAAAAAATATTTTATATTACGTAAATTACAAATGTAAAAACATAGTGTAAAATGTACATAAATGTATTTTTTGGTATTCTGATCTTTTTATGCCAAATTTTACACAATGAATCTATATAATTGTAGCTATTTATATTTGAAACATAATTTATTTATGAAATGATCGTAAGATTACCTCGGGTGAAGAATAACTTTTCTGCCTGGGTGATGAATAGTAACACTATATATATATATATATATATATATATATATATATATATATATATATATATATATATATATATATATATATATATATAAGGATTGACTATTCGTCACCCTGGGTGAGAATAGTTATTCTTCACCTATTTTACTATCAATGGACCGTAATTTTACGTTCCGTAAATTTTGCCTTATTTCTGAAGTAAAAAGAGACTGTAAGAAAATATATAATCGTCGGAAAAAATATTTTACGTTATGTAAAATTACAAATTTAAAAACATAGTGTAAAATACACATAAACTGTAAATTTTCTTGTCTTATGACCTATATTTTTATTTTCTTATGTCAAATTTTACGTCGTGAATCGATAGGAATGTAACTATTTGAATTCCAAAGCGTAATTTAATTATGAAATGATCGTAAGATTACCTCGGGTGAAGAATAACTTATTCTGCACCTGGGTGATGAATAGTAACACTATATATATATATATATATATATATATATATATATATATATATATATATATATATAAAACAACATAAGTTTCCGTTAAATCTGTCGTTAGTCCACGATTTTATAGACCTTCCCACTTCCTTTATTTTTCGTTTTCATTAATCCTATATCTGAATTGTCTCCCACTTTCTTTTCCGATGTAAACTGAGTTTTCTCCCAGTACTTTTCCCTAGAACCAACTCAACTGTCCCACGTCTAGCCTAAAAATAATAATACCCACGTACTATTAACTCATCAAATTAAAATGATATTTTATTTCGTAAGTTGAAAGTTCTTGCAAAATAATAATAATTATTATTTATATATAAATTGGCAAGTTAACTCCTAGTGATTGCGTACAAAACCTCGCAAAGATTTTACTGACCAATGTAGTAATAGCCGTGCAATCATGTGTTTATGTTTTTATAACATCCGTCTAGCCCAAAATGATATTTTCACCCAGCCCAGCAAGTCCACGGAGTTCGAGAAAAATGCAAATGGGCTTTAAATTCTACCATATATATAAACGGGATGCATAGATGCTACATCATTGTTTCACCCAGCCCACTAAATGGACTAAAAAAATAAATGGACTGGTTGACATGTGGGCCAGTAGGTCAAAGCCTAAGAAGGCGTTGGATTTACATCCAACGGCCGGCATTCTTCTTCAATCTCTTGTCTTCTTCCCCAGCGCTGCCGGGACCGCCTGCTCTAGCCTCAGGCGCAATGGCGTTGTTTCTTGCTCTGAAACACTACCCGCCGACGGCAGGCCATCCCTCCACTCCGCACCTCTGTTATTCTCTGCAGAGTGTAGGCCACCCCGACCGAACCGTCAAGTTTCCACTCCTCTCCGTCTGCGACTCCTTTGCCGCGTCTTCCCCATCTCGGGTCATTCTAGTTTGGGGCCTCGCCGTCGTCCACCGCCTCGGTCGCTCGGCTGGCGTGGTCAACTATCTGAGTCATCGGAAGAAGCTGCGTGGAGAGCCTAACGACTGGGACCCACGAGGTCCATGGTCGCACGCAAGGAAAGTTCCTCCTTATTACGCACTGTACGTGGACTGTACATGGGAAGGGCTTATGTGTTTAGCGAAAAAACGTTCCCCCCGCTGATAGGTTAGACCCACCAGCTATATCTTCACACGCAAGAAAGTGCCTCCTTATTACGCACGAAAAAATGAATAGTCCCCCTACCAGCTGGAACCCAGCATAGTGGGAGGCTGACTTGTGGGGCTACCAAGTTGACGGGGACGGAGGGTTTTGTCAACTTAGTCAATATGAGCGATTCTAGCTCCAATTCTTGTCGATGTTCATCCAGCAGCGGTAGTGCTTCTTCAAGCTCTGGTCTTCTTGCTCCGACCGCCCAAACTAGCATCGGTCGTGCGCATGCTCCTGCCTCCGTGGCGGCTATGATGCCTGGAGGCCTCACCGCCTACTACTCCCACCGCTGGCGGGCATCCTCTACTCACCCCACCCCTGTTATTCTGCGCGATCGAGCCTCACACCAGCGAATCGGTGAACCCTCGTACTCCTCTCTGCGGGCATCCTGCCAGTGTCTTCCCGGCTCCACGCCGTCCCCTCCTAGGCCTCGCCTCGTCCACGCCTTGGTGCTCTCAGCGGCATGGTCGATGTGATCAACGACCGACTTCCATCGGAAAGTCTTGTACGTGGAGAGGTGGAATGGGTCCATAGCACAGTGGGTCCACACCACAACCCTGTTTTTGTGATTTGCCAAGTAAATCGCTTTGTCGAGCCTGTTGGGCGCAAATCTTTCAAGACGAGGAGAGCTTCATTCGGTGGCCAAGAGAATAGCCTATCAGTAATGAGAAATGGTTACACATTTTTAAAACACATCAAACCGGCAATTAGTTTCAAATTTCTTTTTTTTTTCATTTCGAGATTTTAAATTGCATTGATTTTTATGTGTGGACAATTTGTTGGATTTTATATTAATATAAATTTATTTTGAAAATCGGTTTGAATGTGACTCAAAATTTCGGGATTAAAAATAGGTCGGACCCTTAGAGATATGCTAACAAAAATAATATGGGCTCCAAAAATACCTTAAGAATTAGCAAATGGGCTGTAAATTATTAGAAATAATGGCAGATGGGTTGTATCTTTGTTTTCCACAGATTTGAAGCTTTCCTAAAAAGGTTGGCCTGCAGGATGTTGTGATGTCCATCCAACGGCCGTCGTCTTCTTCAATCTCTGCTCTTCCTCGGCCGCTCAAACAAGCGCCGGGGCTACTCGCTCTCTCCCTGCCCTGGTGTGATACGCTGAGCCTCCTGCCCCACCATACTCCCATCGCTGGCCTAGCCATCCCTCTACTCACCCTCACTTTGTTATTCTCCGGCGACAGAGCAACCAAGTAAACCCTCCTCGATCATACTCCCCTCGCGTGGGAAACAATGCCGAGTCTTCCACGCTCGTCTCGTTCCTTCCTAGGCCTCGCCCTCGTCCACCGCCCGGTGCTCTTGGCGCCTGGTCGACATATCGGCAACAGACATGCATCTGAAGTGGATATGCGTGGAGAGGCGACATTGGGTCCACACGCCGCAAGGAAATGCCTCCTTATTACGCACAAAATAATTATTCCTCCACGACATCAGGATCCACCGAAAGGGCCTCTATATTTGCAAAAAAAGTTACCTCGATAGCTCGGACCCACCGACTATATCTTCGCATGCAAGGAAGTCCCTCCTTATTACGCACAAAAATGAATACTCCCCAGTAGGCTGGGAACCGTATAGTGGCGAGTGACTGGGCCTACTAAGTTGCAGGGATGGAGGGCTTTTTCAACTTAGTCAATATGCGATTCTAGCTCTAGTGACCGTCGATGTCCATCCAACGGCCATAGTGCTTCTTCAACCTCTGGTCTTCTTGCTCCGGCCGCCCAAACCAGCGCCGATCGTGCCTCGTGCTCCGCCTCCCGTGGTGGCTGTCTTGCCTGAGGCCTCACCGCCCTACTACTCCCACGCGCGGCCATCCCTCCACTCACCCACCCCGTTATTCTGCGCGACGATAGCCTCACACGGCCGAACCGGTGAACCCTCGTACTCCTCTCCGCGTGGCCTTCTCTGCCACGTCTTCCCGCTTCTGTCGTCCCTTCCTAGGCCTCGTGCGTCCACCGCCGGTGCTCTCGGTCGGCGTGGTCAACATGGTCGAGCGGCTTCCATCGGACTGGGTATGCGTGGAGAGGCGCAATTTGGGTCCACGGCCGCATGACAAGGAAGTGCCTCCTTATTACGTGCAAAATAATTATTCCTCCACGATCGCGGGACCCACCAGACGGGCCACCGTATTTTGCAAAAAATGTTTCCCACATTGCTGGGACCCACCAGCTACATCTTCGCATGCAAGGAATCGTCCGGCAAAAACGATTCACCCCTAACTGCTGGGACCCACCAGCTACATCTTACGCCGAAGCGCCCGACGGTCGGGACCCACGGTCGAGCGTGCGTAGCGTTGTCATTCTAGTCGCGACGATATGCGTACATCTTGGTCGATGTAAGGCGCCGTGTCGTAGTAGAGGCGCCGCATAGCATGTACGCGTACGCAACGTCTAGTCGCAAGAAAGAAAATATGGCCCGTATGTACATATGGGCGGTCTCAAACACCTACTGCGCATCGCCGGCGGGACTCGTGTACATGGCTGGGTCGGAAGCGGAGAAACATCATCGTCATCGTGTTCATGGGGAGACAACCGGTTGGGTTGGAATGGAATGCGTCATCGTGTTCATCAGGCGGGCTTGGGCGGAACGCCGATGGAAAGCGAGGCTGACGTACCGCGAAGCGGAGAAGCGGCCTTGTGTTCGACCGCCACGTTAAAGCGGGATTCCGTTCATCGGGAGGGTATGCGTCCGCAAAAGCGGAGAAGCGGACCACCTACAATCGAAGCGGGTCCTGTTAATCGGGAGGGTGTGGCGTCGCAAAAGCAGAGAAGCAGACTTGTGTTGGAGCACTACGGTCGAAATGGGGTCCTGTTCGCCGGGAGGGTGTGGCATACCGCAAAATGGGACTCCACGGATCTGTTCATCTCCACCGTCGACCCCTCCATCCTCCACGGGCTAATGTTCATCCACCGTCAACCTCCTCCGCCTTCACTGCGACTATTCGTCCACGGGCTCCTGTTCATCTAGCCTCCACCAGTTCTCCACGACTCTTGTTCAACCAGCCCTCTCCACGGGCTCCTATTGAACCCTCCACGACTCTGTTCATCCAGCCCTCCACCGTCCACTATTCATCCGCCCTCCACGGGGTGGTCCTTCATCCAGCCCTCCACGGGTGGTCTGTTCAACCAGCCCCAACCGGCTCGATCGATCGGGGTCCTGTTCACCACGGGTCTGTTCATCCATCCCCACGGAAGCTGTTCATCAAACCCACCCAATGAATGCTCACTTGTTCATCCAGAGGCAACATCGATCGGCTAGTTAGTAGCGATGCGAAGAATCGCTTGATCGGGTTCGATTAACGACCATCGATCGATCGCTCGGGCTCGATGTCGTAGCTCGCGAGTCATCGCTCGGGTTGATTAGAGCCCAATGCCTCGCTTCGGGTTCGATTAGATCCCAACGCCTCTCACGCGTGCGTGCGTGTACAGAAAACACGCATCGCTTCGCCCCGACCACCTGTAATCGGGAACACCCGATATTTTCCGCCCTCGCTTCTACCACGGTTTTTCCGTCATGGCGACCCAAATAATGTCATGCAGATGTGTCTCGGCCCGCCCGGCAAAAGCCCATTTTACGTCGGAAAAAGTTCATTTTAAACCTTGAACTTGTAGAGGTTGGGCGGAATGAACCCTCAAGTCAAAATCCGTCGATTGCACTCGAACTCGCAATCCCGGTCTAAATCAAACCCGACATCATTTGAACTGGGATTAAATGCGGTGGGCGGCCCGATAGATTATGTTTTCGTTCGTAACAAAGATTCCTAAACGCACACCTTTTTTTTAGCATTGGGAGCTCAGTGAGGAGCTCCTATCGCCGCTCTCTCTGACAAACAGTGCAGTTCGCATAGGAGGTCTCTTCTGGGCGGCCCATGAACAAAACAAATCGGTAGCGAAACACGAAAAAGAAAAGGCATATCTGACGAGATCGAACACAGGATCGCACGCAACTTACCACACGCTCTAACCGGTTGAGCTACGGAAGGTTCTTGAACAAGAAGCATCGTAAATGTATTAGAAACAACATCGAGCACAGATGCAACATATATATATAATTTGAAAGAATTTTCTTTAAAAAACCTGAGTTGCTTACTAACACAAAATGTAAAACTGAAACATTTTCAAAAACAGGAAATTTTTCGAAGTTCTGAATGAATTTGGAAAAAAGGAACATTTTCTGAAATTCTTGAACAAATTTTAATTTGTGAACAAATTTGAAACCTGAACATTTGTTGAATTTGTGAACATGTTTAGAAAAAGAGGAACAATTTTTAGAATTCCACTTTATTTTAATTTTAGAAAAAACATGAAATTTTTAAAGGAGAACAAATTTTGAATTGTGAACAAAACTTTTTGTAAACATAAATATTTTCAAAAACATGAACTTTTTAGAATTTTAGAACAAACTTTTGAAATGGGAACAATTTTGAAAATAACGAACAAATTTTGAATTTTTAGAACAAATTTCGAAATGGAGAACAATTTTGAAAATCCCAAACAAATTTGAAATGCGAACAATTTTTTAATACGTGAACAGAAATTTGAAAAAATAAGAACATTTGTCGAAATTTGTGAATTTTGTTTTTGAAAACAGGAACATTTTTGATATCCATGTCATTATTTAAACTTTTTTCAAATTGGAACACCGGGAACATTTTTTGAATTTGTGAACAAATTTTGTAAAACAGGAACATTTTTTAAATTTGTGAACAAAATCTGAAAAATAGGAACAGTTTTTGAAATTCGGTAACAAAATTTGAAAATAAACATAAAAAGAAAAAAAGGAAGAAACAGAAAAAAGAAAAGGAACAGAAAAAAGAAAAGAAAAGAAAAAACAAAAAACAAGGGAAATAAAAAAATAAAAAGAAAAAATATAAAGAAACTGAAAAAAAAGCCGGTTCAGGAACCTTCTAAAAGGTTCCCAAAACGGGAAAAAACCGGCTGAAAACATCATATTTCCCAAAACCGGTGTATGCTAAAACCGGCCGGCCCACTCGGTCGCTGGTAGCACCTCCTCCTGTGCGAAGCATCGACACTTTTTTAAAGCACGAACATTTTTTGAATCTTGAGAAATTTTTTTGAAACAGAGAACAATTTTGAAAATTCCTAAACAAATTTGGAAGCAAGAACAGTTCTGTAAAGCACGAACATTTTTTGAATCTTGAGAACAAAATTAGAAACGGTGAACAATTTTGAAAAATCCAAACAAATCATTCGTGCTTTTCTAAAAATCCAAACAAATTTTGAAATGGAGAACAATTTTTAAAATAATGAACAAATTTTGAACTTTTAGAACAAATTGTATAAAGTAGAAGAATTTTGAAAATCCCAAAAAAAAATTGAAATGCGGACATTTTTTAATACATGAACAAAAATTTGAAAAAGAAGAACATTTTTTGAAATTTGTGAACAATTTTTTAATACAGGCATTTTTTGAAATCCATGCCATTGCTTTCAAATTTCACAAAAAATGAACAAAAATAATTTGAACAAATTTTGAAAAAACTGGAACATTTTCTAAAAATTCGGAACAAAAATTTGAAAGCAGAGAAATTTTTTGAATTTGTGAACCAATTTTGTAAAATGGGAACATTTTTTGAATTTGTGAACAAATTTTGTAAAATGGGAACATATTTTGAATTTGTGAACAAAATCTGAAAACAGGAAAAAAATTGAAATTTGGATTTTTTTTCTTTGAAAATAAACTTGAAAACAAAAAAATAAACAGAAAAAAGGAAACAGAAAAAAAAAGAATAAAGAAAAAGAAGAGAAATAGGAAAAAGAAAAACAAAAAAGAAACTAAAAAAGAAAAAGCGAGAAGCATGGGACTCGAACTCCCGACCTCCCCACGAATAGAAACGTGAATGGCCAGTCGTCCGCGAAAATACTTGCGACTAAAACGCAGTGCTAACAATAAAGTACTGTGACGGATCCTTTTTTTTAATTTGTGAAACATTTGTTGGAAAAAGGTATTAACATATTTTCTGAAAAATGCGAATATTGTTTAATAATGAAACCAATTCCGAATTCCAGACAACCTTTATGATCAGTGAACATTTTTTGAAATGAATGCAAAATACATACTGAACCTTTTGTTGGTATACGGTGAAAATGTTCAAAATATACACTGAACATTTTTGGAAAAATGCGGTGAACATTTTTTCAAATGCAATCTGAACAATTTTTCTATACACGATAACATTTTTCAATATACATTGCACATTTTTCACTGCAGTGAACTTTTTTTTGCATTTTTCACTGCGGTGAACTTTTTTTTGAAATGCAATCTGAACAATTTTTCTATACGTGATCAACAGTTTGGTGTACACATGGAACATTTTTTCAATGTACATTGCACATTTTTCACTGCTTTGAACTTTTTTGAAAAGTGCGCAAAATTTGAAAAAGTGAAAAATATTGAATTCATAGAAGATTTTTTTTGAATTTCAAACATTTTTCCAAAATATACAGCGAACATTTTTGAACTTTTCTGTAATATAGCGTGAACATTCCTAAATATACAATGAACATTTTTGTAACACGGAATGAACTTTGTATAATATAAGGAAAAAGAAAAAGTAATCATAAAAAGGAAAAATAATATAATATAAATATAAGTAGAAAAAGAAAAATAAAAGAAAAAGAAATAAGAACCAGAAAAGAAAAGGTGAAATAAAAACAAATAACAAATGAAAAGCAAAGCATACACGTGCGAGCATCTTACTGCAGTGAATGGCAGCCCACCCTGGGAGTTCAGCGTTCCTCCCAATCCGGTCATTCTTTGGCATGTCGGCAATCCCGTTTGGCAAATGAGCGAAGGTTTGATTTAGGCAAGGATTACTCATTCAGTCGAATCGGAGGATTTTGACTTGAGGTTCATTCCGCCCACCCTATACAACTTCAAGGTTTAAAATGGACTTTTTCCTTTTACTCATGATTTTTTGTCATAGAGTAGGAGCCCACCACATCTATGATGATCTGGGTTTTGTCACAATTATCGTCATAGAAGTGTCAAAAGTATGACAGAAAAAAATTCGTTCGACCAAAAATGTCATGGATGTGTCTCTTTTTGTAGTGATGTGTGTATGACTATATGATTTGGACTACTCTATGTGCTATGCCTCCTTTATGTGTTTTGGACTACTATATGTGATATTACTTATGATTATGTGACATAGTATATCGAACCACAAAACCTAAAAAGAAATTGTTATTGGAAATCGTGAGATAGTGCACGCCTGACCGTTAGGTGCTTCACTCGACTTAGAATTTTGCCCCAAAACCTCTTGAGGCGTTACATTGCTCTATGGGCAGGCATGTCGGATGTGCAACCTCTCTTAGACTGCACATCCGGACATGCATGTCGAGAGCAACAAAACGATTCATGAGGTTTTGGGGGCAAAATTCTCTAAGTCGAGTGGAACGCCATGCTTACTGCGCCCATGCCGCCTATCGAGAGCAAGAACAATTCCGGTAGCTATTCGAGATGTGCAGGCGCCTAAGGGCTAGGCGCGCACATGTTAATGTCTTGCGCCTAGGCCTTAGCGCTGCACATCTGTGTCACTCTAGGCTGCCCCACCCCACACCCCACCCCACACACAAACTAGAAGCTCAGTGCCTCCTCTCTTCCTCCTCTCTCCTCTCAAATCCTACTCAAATCCGGAGATTTTGTCCGTGGATCTCGAAGCCACCCCCTCCCTTAAGGTAATCTCCTCCGATCCCCACGTTTTCATCCAAATGAACTCTCACATTACCTCAAATCCTGCTAGTTTGCGGAAACCCTAGTTGTCGATTGGATTTGGAAATTTGTGTGGAAATTTGCGGGGAAACCCTAGTTTTGGCTAGGGTTAGGCATTTGAATGTGTTCATGCATTTACCTATGTACATGTCAATGTGTTGAAATTTGTGGGGAAACCCTAATTTTGTAGGCATGGCTTCATCCGGTTCCATGACAAGGCCACCATGTACTAACCAAGAAGACATGCCGAACAAGTGGGAGGACGCATCTTTGGACAAGGTGAAGGAGAAATATGTGAACATCCCGCCATGTTGGTGTGGAGATGTTTGCAAGGTGAAGGTTTCCACCGACCGAAAGAAGTCATGGACGGAAGGGAGGAGATATTGTGTATGCCCCAACTATGCTTGTGATCATGTGCTTCCAACTAATGCCTATGGACAACCACCGGTAAGCTAGAGAAGTAAAATGTTACTCTCAAATGTGTGTCAACACTAACAAAATTTTTGTATGCAGTCACCGCCTCCTCTATGCAAGTACTTCACGTGGATAGATCATGAAGTGCCAGAAGATGTCAAAAAGGACCAATATCAAGATTGACTTAGGCGCCAGTGACGGTTCGAAGAGGCTTGGAGGAAGGCGTCGTCAAAAGGAGAGGATGGAGCGGAAGAAAGCGAGAGGAGGAGAGGGCACACCAAGCGAAACTTGCTCATGAGGAGAAGAGGGCAAGGAAGCTTGCAAAGGCTCATGAGGCATAAGAGGAGGATGAGGGATGTGACAAGAAGGAAATGGCCTCTCTCAACTCGATGGGACTTAACGCGTGTACACTCATCATGGAACCGGATGTATCCATGCCGCATTTGTCATGAACTATCTTCTAGGGCAAGAAGCCATTTGTCGTCAACTATGTCATAGTAGACCTAAATTTGTCATTTCTAGTGAATGTGTCATGAACTTGTGAGGTTATGTGATATGTTGGTGAACTCTTAGTCTTGTGCTACTTGTGTTTGTGAAGTTGTAGGAATGTTTGAATTTTCTTAAGAGATGAACTCATCAACATATTACTTGTATGCATTCAAATTCTGTGAAGTTCAAGTTATTGTAAGTGTTGTGATGTTCAAGTGAATTGAAATTTTTGTCAAAGGTGCTTACATTTCGCGATTCTGCGAATATGACTTCTTGGCGCCATGCCTCAGGCGTTGCACTATCTGTCTGGCCCAAGGGTCAGTGTCACCAGTATAGTCGCGCCTTAGCCTTAGGCGTTGCACACAAACTTGGGATTTTTTTTGGCAAGAAAAGATGTTGCACAGCTTCTACTACTCTCTGGATCCACATCCAGATGTGCAGCACCTAGGCCACAGGCGCTGTACTATACTATGTGATGCTTGACTGTTGGGCTCTGCAGTATAGTCAGGCCTTTGAGGCTGGCATAGAGTCTTATAAAGCAAAAATGCAGAAACGGAAGCACTTTTGACAGCAATTTCAATTCACAAGTATAGTGCAGTGCTGTAAACTGCAGAAACTGAACAAACACAAGTAATAACTTGAACATCACATCATTTAGGACAATTCAAACATTACTACAAGTTCGCAAACACAAGTAGCACACAACTAAGAGTTCACCAACATATCACATAACCTCACAAGTTCATCAATCTAATGAAACAACGACAAGTTCAGTTTCATAATAAAAACGACAACCACTAATGCCTTCCGCGCGTGTTCCTGGTGCCATGCCTGGTGGAAATCTTCTTCCTCCTACCAAGACGAGCCTCCTCTTCCTCCACTTCCTCCTCCAACTCATCATCCAAGCTCGCCATCCGCGAGCTCCCTACGACCCCCTTTGGGTTGCCTCTTGTCAAAGTCCATGGGCGTGTCTGCGTATGGGCTGCCTAGGCTTCAACATGTATGCGACCGAACTTGAGCGTCATTGAGTCATGTCATCATCAAGTTCATGGCCCTATCACACAATCAAACAATATGGTAAAGACTGAGTCGTAATCAAGTCAAAATTACATCTAAAAGATTAGTCATACCCCTTGGGTGACCGCACCCTCATCATCCAGATAAGCATATGAGGAACTCACATCATCCCCCTGATGGTGAGATAAGGGGTTTGATGGTATACCAAACCTAGAGGCAGATGGTTCATCATATTCTGGGTCTCGGCAACCGAGAAGGTTCGATAACCGCCTTAACTTCAGGCCTGACGCTGTAACATGAACAAGTGTATAAGATACTAAACTCCATAAGATATGTAACATGGACACGAGTGTGATATCTACCTTGAGAAATTTTTGTAGTGGACCTTCATCATTGCGTTCTCAACGGTGTCTTCTCGGAATAGGGCTTTCATCGGTGATTCCTTGATCTGGTTGCCTGAGATGAGAATAAAGTAAGGCGTTAGCCATTCAAACATGTGTATCGCCAACGGAAAGTAAAAAGCGAACACTTCACCACATAGTTAATCATCGAAGCAGGGGAATCCTACCCTTCACGACATTTTGTTGTACTTATGCTTTGGTAGATCCTCAAAGTTTGCGGGATCTTCAAGAATATCATCGTTGTATGCGGCGGGCATTTCGAACTCGAGCATTTTCAAGAAACCATCATAGGTAGTTATCGAAAGCATGTCGCTAGGCTCACGAAGTGAGCGATGCCTTTACTGAAGCTTGCTCCACACTAAGATGGAAATGGGTAACATCGATGCATGATGCTTGTCCTATTCCTTTATCTTCCGCTACTTTCTCCTGTCCAGCCTGCATGGTAGAAAACCAAACATTAGCACAATCAAGAAGGAGTGGCGATGCTTAGTCAATACGGTTTATGCTCTCTTACGTATGAGGTGCTTTGTCCGTGCCCACCTATTCCGGCGGGTGAGGCTGGAACAAACCAAACTTACGATACACGCGATGTGGCAAATGAAGCTCAACCCCCCAGTTGCATATCAATGGGCACCGCATAAGCCAAAGATCCCGAACTCGCAAGCACATCAGGTTGATGACAAAGTCCTCGTTGTACCCTACTGTGTCATTGGCTCCATATGACTGCCATACCACCTATGAAATAGGACAACAACACAACATTGATGACTATTTTTCAGGCAAGAATGAGAAATGACTGAAGTAATGTCCTCGTTACCTGCTCGGGCATAATCGTGTCCAACTTAGCAATGTACTTTTGGTAAATGAGATTGACATCGTTTGTCATCTCGGATACCACATCCCACTTGTAAGCCCAAGTGGGGCGCTGTAATTCGTCATCTTTATCCCAAGGGTTAAACTTGACGCTCTTCGGGCGTCCAACAGGCAGACGCTCCAAGCTCCATATAGAAAGTAGAAGCAGATTACCTCCAATGCATGCACTATCTGTGATCCTGCAACACTCATCGTCCGGCTGCATATGAAAGAAAACAATGTTAACTTGACAGCAAGGTTGTATTGCTAATGAAGAAATGAGTTGATAACAAAACAAACCAACTACTTCTCGGTACAATTAGGCAAGAGTCGTTGAACCCCACTCCATACGCTTCGAAGGCGGTCAGCGCCTTGACCACATCCATGGAGCATTCTTGCGTGTGGAGTCGAGAAACAAAGTCCTCGAGACAATGTACCACATATAGACACGAGCATGTGTCTGGATGACATCATCAGTGGCATCCGCAGGGCAATGCGCAAAGTTCCTTTGAATCCACGTGAAAAGCAACTCCGGCTGCTTTCCTTTCCTTCTTCTTCTTCTCTTCTCCCTCCTCTACATCAGCCTCAACCTCGGTAGGAGCCATATCGATAAAGCAGTCATCTCCGACACCACCCATCGAATCGTGCTCATACGAGAGGCCTCCGTCGATAGGAAGATCGGTGATCAAGGAGACATCCTCGAGCTTCACGGTCATCTCCCGATCCGAAGATGGAAGCTATCGTCTCGGCCTCCACCGATCGGCAAGACGGACACTAGTGGAGCGTTGAGGTTGGCGTGGACCGGTGACTAACTGAATCTACGGGAGGAGTCACTGCTTGGATGTAGGGTGTGTACCGCTCATCGTCGGCATATGTCGGGACCGAGACCCCATGACAACGAATCATCGAGGTTCAAGCTTCGCAAAAACAAGTAATGACAAATCTTAGGGCATGTCAATTTCAACTAAAGGCAAATTTGCAAAATATTTAGATTACTCATTGTTACCATCTCCTTCTCGCATCATGTAGGCCGGTGTCGTGTGTCATAGGCATCATCGAGAAGCCAAACCATCCTTACAAAGTTCAAACAATAAACATATATGAGTTCATCTCAAATATCGGTATACCTAAACATCTCATATGTGTCCATCTAAAACACGATATGTATTCATCTACAATAATCTCAACATCTCCTTGTCACACAATGAATAAATGATTGTAAATTCTCATATATATCTCGTATGTCATGTGTGTTCAAATAAACTCAACATCTCATATTTCAAATAAACTCAACATCTCATATATATGTAAAAAACTCAACATCTCATATATAGCTACAAAACTCAACATCTCATAATTACCTACAAAACTAGGCATCTCATACATATCTAAAAAATATAAACAATCTAGGTTTCACTAACGAGAATCATATATTGTGAACTAATGAACAATACTAGGGTAGTACCACTATGACTACACATCCTAAATCACAACACCGAATCTTGGGCAAATAAAGATCGAAACCAAGCAAATCAAGGGTTCCACCCAATCTTGGACAAATCTCTAAAATGGCAACAATTTACGGAGGAAAAGAAAGGACGGAGAGTTTACCTAGTAGGAGGGATTGGAGATCGAATCCACGGCTTAAATCTCCAGATCCGAGAGTGTGTGTGGGGGGGATTGAAGGCGCCGCCGCTCCTCTCTGTTGACAAAGAGGAACTGCACAGGGAGGGCTGGCCCAACACGGCTTAAGTCGATGTCGATACCTAAGCGGTAGGCGCTGCACATTATCTTATCTTGGCGTAAGCGCTTAAGGCTGCTGCAGCTGGTGATTGGGCGTGCAGGCCCAAGGCTGCCGTTGGCAGGCATCGACGCCTAAGACAAAGGTCTTAT
>JAHHZJ010004771.1:0-43524 GCA_021437245.1 Aegilops speltoides | reverse complement strand
TTTCCTTTTTTGAAATGGCAGCCCCTAATTTGAACGCCTGAGTGGTTGTTTACCTAGGGAGGTCGTGGTACCCGCGCGCCAAACAAAGTTCGACTTGACGGGTTGCCGCTTATTTTAAATAAAGTTATAGTGCCTCAATGGCACGCATACGATTATAAAAGATTTTTATGGAGAAAAGGTAGTCCGCTCAACTATATACATTGGGCCGCCACGGTTTGTCGCCTTCATAGTATCTCACACAAGGCTGCGGTGGCCTTCTCTTTCACCGTTGGTTTGATCCGTCGCATCCCGCCGCCGGAAAGGGAGGCGGTGGCCTCTCTCTCAACGTTGGTCACGATCCGGCATCCCGCCCCGGGGAAAGGAGGAAGTGCATTGTTTCTCCTGTACCGAGGCGCGCATCGACCGCTACCGCCTTCCCGAAAGTCGGCGGTGCAGGTCTCGCCACCGCCGCAGATTCCGCCGCCACGACCTAGTTACATCCGAGACTCCGGTATCCCTCCGACCTTGCTCCACTATCCGCTTCCCGCCGCCCATGTGGATCTTCCATAGTTCTTTGCCCAAAATGTAGCTGTCGCGTCTTCCATATGCAATCTCGCCTCACACCATTTTAGACAAACACAACTGTGTTGTTATCTTCCTTAGGACAAGGGATGCTTCTTCGTCGTCATGTGTCATCAACGTTATTGCCGATTGTTTCCTTCTACTTTTTTGCAACGGACTATCCATTTCACCTCTTATTCGACCTTTTTGGTGAAATGCACAATCACTTTTTTCTTAAGAGTGTTTTGTGTAGTTGTACTAAAATGTCACATGGAAACGTCTCTACATTTCGTCTGACAAAGGAGATTGGTTTTGCTCTATCCTCCTCATCCAACTCCGAGCCTAATCTTCTCCAACTAGTTAGTCTTAAGAGAGCGCAAAGGTGACCGGCTTCTATTTGTGTGTTTATTGTTTCATCAGCAGTCCTCTATTATTGTAATCACACTTAATATCTTTGGAACAGGGACGCTCAGCTCTATTTTAGTGGAACTGCACAAAATGATCGGAATGTTGCATGCTCCAGACTACTACTTTTTTCCCAACATGCCTTGTTGATTTAGACAGAGCTGGGGGGACGTTGCTGCCAATGAAAGCATAGATTAATTTTAATTTAACACCTTATCACAACTCTGTCTTCAGTTGTGATGTAACTATTAGCTCTGATCTGCTAATAATTGACATGCATTAGCAAGGGAGTTAGTTTTTTATTGTTTCCGAAAGAGCATCGATGGCAAGACACACGAAACAAAAGCTGAAAGCTCACACCATTGTTCAATTTGATGTCGCTGGAAAATTATTTGTATAGTAAGTCAATTATGTAAACAAATGATGGAAGCTTGATAGCATTGCCAGAAGCCTCTTCAGCATCGTGTCCATGTGCCATGCACAAAATTATACTGCTTCGTTCCTAAATATTTGGCTTTTTACAAATTTCAAATGGGCATATTTAGAGTGTAGATTCACTCATTTTGCTTCTTATGTGTACTCCCTGCATTCCTAAATACTCTATTTGTCTTTCTAGAGATTTCAACAAGTGACTACATATGGAGCAAAATGAGTAAATCTACACTCTAAAATATGTCTATACATCCGTGTAGTAGTCCATTTGAATCTCTAAAAGACAAATATTTGATATCACTGTTGAAATCTCTAGAATGACAAATACTCCGAGTATATTTAAGAACCGAGGGTAGTGCACAACCGCATGGGAGAGACTCAGCCGCTCATTGCCACATTAATAGTGAGTAATGAGCAGTCAAATCATAAGCCCCACCTTTCCCACTATAAGTTGCTCGGAAGAAGCAACCATCAATACGCTCTTTTTGAATCGCTCATACTACTCCATCCGTCCTTTGTTTATAGGCGCGAAAAAAGAAAATAAATCTGTGGGACCAAGGCACTAGCGATCGGCCGAAAAATAGCATTGGTAGTTATAATCGCGTCTATTACTAGAGGAATAATGCGTACACACATGCATGCATGCTTCCACCCGGTACACACATGCACACTTACTCCACTCCGTAGTAGTACTCCTCCTTTCCGGTTTATAGTGCTCAATTCAAAAATCTCACAAATCAAGGTAGATGGCGAGTGGTGGAATACTTTTTATAGTTTTGCAAAAGCACCTAACTAATGCTCTTGTTTTCCTCAAAAAATTATGTTTATCAATGCATTAATTGCAATGCATGCATGCATAAAGTACATGCATTGGTCAATTTTCTCTTAATACTTGCATGCAATGATTTAATGCACCTTGGAATCCGAACATATGATGGAAAACAACCAAATTGAGCCTGATAAAATGGGAAAACTAAAATTTTGAGATAAGCCCTATAAACCGGAAAGGAGGGAGTACATCAAGAGAAAATTGTGGACTTGATTGCGGTTACCATGCCCTAATTAATTGAGCATTAAACCAAACGTGTCTAAAGTCTCTCGGTGGTGGAAATGCATTGAAGAAATGCATCATAATGAAGCGCATCCTGTAACTGAGAGGGAGGAGTAGTATGAAGGTGCAAAACCAATGCAGCCGATGGCTCGGTAAATGCACCTCCTCTTGGCATATCAACCATGTGGGGACGGGAGGTGAGCAAACGGATCTCAATTGACAAAAGAGCCAACCCGCCGTCCTTGAGAGGCGAGGAGCAAGGACACCGACGGGCTCACACGGAGGCCAAGATATATTCGAGCATGGTTGGTTGATCGATATCATCATTACATGTTGGCTGCCGTTTCCGCCTTCTCCGGAATAAACATGTACTTTATCGGAGATAAAAAATCGCGCCCACCATGCGGTTCTAGTAGTAGTACTACTCGACTCTGCGCAGCTCTTTGCCTCTTCGTGAAGTTGAACAATGATGGTATCCGCATGTTGGGTACTACAATGTATGCCTCGAAACGACACGAATGGTGATGCATGTCCACCAGGGTAGGTTGCATTAGTCAAAAGGCATAGCGAGCTTCTCCCTTCTGAAGTTGAGGGACACACCAAAAGTAGTGCTAGTCCATACTCTCCTTTCCGGTAAATGGGAGAGCTTTATTCATATATCTTAGGACGATCGAAGAACCTTGGTCACTAGGAAGCGAGGTACCCCAAAAAAAGTAGGAAGCGTGGTGTTTCATCAAGCCAGCCTCGGCCAGATTCAAGTCAGCAAGCAGTTCGCTGAATGCTGCAAGGTTTTGGCTTGTTTACATGCCAATAACAAAAAGAGGAATATTACCGGCCCTATTTGTAAGGATCGAGCTAGAATTAAGCAGAATTGTGGCAGTGTTCCATGCAATCAACTTCCATTATCACATCGAGAACCCTCAAGAGAACCAAATGTGTTGAAGATTGCTTTATCACATTTTAAAATTATAATAAAGTCGATGCTCCTCCATCCTTCCTAGTACTAGTATAGTACATACCTTATAGACTATAGTAGTAGTACTAGTACTACAGTAAACTTTGCTTGGTTGTTCGCCTATTGAAGTCGAACAAAATAGCACTAGTATTATAGTGTATGCTCGGCAATCGACACGAATTAAGCATTCGCCCACCCGGGCGAGGGAGAGCTTGCATTAGTCAAAAGTTTCTCCTTGTCCTGCTGCCACCAGGTAGCTTCTCCTATCCTGCAACCTTCTCCCGTCTCGCAACCTTCTCCTTGTTGCAAGTTGGCGTGACACAACAAAGTAATGATAGTCCATCCGCCTCCTCTCCGTTAATATGGCTTAATTTCAAACGAGATAAAAATACCTTGTCGTCACTATATATTTGTAAAAATATGGTCGAGGACTTCAAATCGCCATTGCACTCAATATATATATTTTTCGATGTTTATACGGTCACTAGCTCACCCCGACCGGAGTATGTGTGTGCAGCGGTAGGTTGAGCACTTGGCGTGCTGGTGTTCCCTGTGCTTGGACATGCATGCATTAGGGCATCGCGCTTTTGCGTCCATGTGTCGTGGATTGCATACCGGGGGGAATACGGTAGGGCCACTAAGGAGTCAAATCACATAATAAGTTAGTCGGAAGAAGCAACCATCATTTCACTCTTCAATGACACGTATGCAATATAAAATGGTTGATATGGAGGAAAAAAAACCACTACATAGACACTAGCAGAGCCTAAGCTACAAGCCCTTGCTTAGGTTGCTTTCTTCACAAGCATAAGTCGACGGACCCGATCCAGGTGGGCAAGGAACAATGTTCGGAGACTGCGACATCGGTGAGGGAAAACCCACGGTTAGTGCGTCCCAATCGAGGTCACCGTGGTATGGGCGATGCGCGCCCCAACCCCTTCTAGCTACAACCCGACATCCCGGTAGTCCATCTTCCTTTTGGAGCCGGCTTGCTCCACTACCGTAGCTCCATCTCCATGTCGATCTTTTCTATTTCTCCGGCTTCTACTTGTGATGAGTTTATGTCTCATGAACTAGCGCCAAGATTATTATTCTAATCACACTTCTTCAATATCTTTGCCATCGGGGATGCTCAGTCGATTTTAGTGGGCTGCACAAAAGCATCGATGATCCGAGGGTGCCGACCATCTTTTCAGTTTCTACCGCCAGGAAATTAAATCCCATTTAGGGTTTAGGGTTTAAGTCGAGTGACCCCATCAGTAGTTTTATTTAGTACATGCTCTCACAACTTTTTGTAAGTGCATCTAGTGCCCCTTAGTGATTTTGGTGTATTGAAGACTTATAGGTTAAGGGACTAATGCGTTTGTGAGTGTACAGGTCTATAAGTCTATGAGGAGTTTGATATTTCAGAGAAAGTCGACCCCTAAAAATGAAGTTCTTCGACTGAAGACTTTGATATTCTGAAGACTTTCTGAAGACCTTGAAAGTGAAGAAATTGGTGTGACCTTGAAGACTTGGTATTCATTTGAGGAACATGAAGCGTGAAGACTTTTGTTTTCGTAGTTTCATTTTCTCTTTCTTGAGTCATAGGAAACCTGTCGTTAAAGGGGTGAGGAAATACTAAGGAAAAATTTCCATGTGATGCTCAACTCAAAATCCTACACCTACCAATCCCTTGAGTGAAGCCTTTGGGAATTCTCATACGTTCACACTTTCTTGATGGACGGTTCTTCCGTCTCGATGAATTTTTCGCGAGGAGTTAGGAATTCGCCATGAATTGCTACCTAAGGAGGAACATGATAGCCCGAGAATTTGAGAGTCAATTTCGACCGTTCTTGGCTCCACCCTGTCCCAAATTATCTTATCCACCTAACGGTCATATCATTGAAGGAATTTATGTCTTATCATGTGGCTGTTCCTAGGCTATAAATAGCCGCCCCTACAACCACTAGCTAGTTGGCTGCTCCGAGAGAACTTGACACTTGTCATTTGAGAGCAACCCATCCTCCGGGACTTTGGCGAAAATCATCAAGTGAGGAAACCCAAAACCAAACCCCCAAAACCCAAAGTGATTGAGCATCTAAGAAATTGATCTCTGGATCCGCTTGTTACCTTTGAAGGTGCTTCTTCTAGGCGGTTAGGCGCATGGTGTAGACATCCAAGAGGAATTGTGGATCGCCGAGTGACCAAGTCTGTGAAGGTTTGGAAGTCGCAAGACTTACCATGAGTGAATGGGCGAGGTCTCGTGACCTTAGTTCAAGGAGAATACGGTGAGGATGGGTGTCTGAGCTGCGTGCTTCGGTATGGGTGTCCGGATCGTGTCCTCGAAGTTTAAATACTCACCGCTCCAACGGACGTAAACGAGACAGCTTGGGATTGGTCTACCAAATCATTGTCTTCACCAACCTAACGGTTCTATTTCCTCAACCCTTTCATTTCCTCATTCGTGTTGAGTGTTTGTTCATATCTTGTTTGAAGACTTTGGTAAGACTTTCTTAATTTCCTCTCAATTTCTTACGTTTGTCTTCATCTTGTGTTATCCTTGATTACGCTTTTTGTACTTTGTGCTAGTTTTCATTTGCCATGATGACCATGCTTGTATCATTATGCTTACTTGAGTACTTATTCCGCTGCTAGTAGTTCTTGTTAAGGAATTTCCTCACGGCAAATTCCTCGTGAAGAATTCATAAAAACCTACTCACCCCCCTCTAGTCGATATAACACTTCAATTGGTATCGAGCAAGGCACTCCCTTGTTCGGTGATTTTGATTTAACCACGGAGTTTTAGTTATTGGCGGTATGAAGAAAGTGACATGCCCTATCTTTGCGGTCATGATTATCCCAAGTGGAAGGCCATGATGAGGAAGCGCCTCATGGCAATGAACAATGAATGTGGACCGTCAACGAGATTGGTCTTTGATCTATGCAAGATGGCGGAGCGATGATATTCTCAAGTACACTCGACTTGACATCTTGGCGGGATATCATCTGTCCGCCTATCCGGAGATGAATTCAAGCATTATGCATCTTTGCAATCGGTTTATCGGGACCGAATCTCGATGTCTATGAAGGTCATCAAACCCGTCATGATCCCTGGTTTGAGGACTTCAAGGAATCTCTCAAACGATGACTTTCGGGCGAATCATCTTCGGATCATGTCTCATGGCAAACGGTGCCGAGGTAACCGAATGCTCCTCATCGAAGTTTTGTGACGATGAATCGATGATGATGGATCGATGATGATATTGAATCTTGTTATACCAAACTTGTTTGCATTGCCACTAAACAACAAACGGCTTTGGAATAAGTTCAAAACATGCTAGACAAAAGTGATGATATGTTGGGTAAGAAATGGATCACCAAAAGCATTGGGTGAATGTATTGGAGACTTCATTCCAAGTTTGGCGCCTTCAAGATCAACATAATACTCTCTTATCGATCATGAGAAACTTTCTTATTAATTTCTTCAAAGAAAGCAAGATCTTGAGAAGCTAAGGTGAGTTATGAAGATCTTGGAAGGGGCATTCATTACTTGCTCAACAAATCAGGTTTCTTAGGAAAATTTGTTCCTCCATGCTTAAAGTGCATTGACGTGAATCCTTAATTCTTCACCGAATGTTCAAATGCTTCAATTTAAAATTCTTCCCCCGCTATCACTAATTCCTCATCGAGGACATTCTGTATCCTTGACAATGCAGGGGGAATTGTACATGGAAGGCATGAAAAAGCCTCAAAGGGCATCGACTTTTGTGATTGCTTAAAAAGTAGATCCTCAACAAACCCTAGGAAGAGGTTTGCCTTTGGAGGAAACTCAATTGATGGAACATATTGGGCGACAATACCCCAAAACCTCATGGGTTTGAAAGGACCTCTTGATCCATCTAACTTATCGGCTTTACATGTGAATCTCCTCATTCTTTGGTCATTTGACTCAACTATAAACTTCAAAAATCGGAATGGTGAAGTATTTGCTAGATATGTTGGCACTAATGGGAATGGGTCTCCTATGAAGAAAATCGGGTTCCCAAAAGTGCCACGAAAGTCTTGGTGAATGTCCTCATGACACCACCGGAAAACGGAACCCCAAATCAAATTCTTCATATGGACCAAATTCTTCATATGGATCCAAGTCCTCCATGGACAAAATTCCTCATGTGGATCAAATTCCTCAAAGGATCAAAGTCCTCATATGATTATCATCGTGCAAAACTCGCTCGAGGGGAGCTAAAGGGCTATGAATTGTGCATTATTCTTCAAACCATTATGTTCATAAGTCCTCAAGAATTTCTCCTTATTCATATGCTTACCCTAATTCCTCTTATGTGAACAAATGGTTTGGCCTCTATGCCACCATTCTCATATGGTTCAGAGTGATGAACTCTTTGCCACCCTTGGGATGTGGGTGGTGAAGAAAAAACTAATCTTTCGCGGTCAGGCCGGGCGTGCTTTGGCAAAGAATTTCGGGACGAAAAAATTGTGAAAGGCCGGCAACGGAATGAGAGGTGTGGGTATCTTTTTTCAACCTTGCCATAGTTTCCTTCCTATCCGTCAAATATAAATCGGCGGCCTATATTGGGGATGAGACACCATCATCAACAACTCCATTTTTTATAAGAGTAGAGATAAAATATATTATATGTAGTATAACATGTTCATAACCACACCATGTGTATCACCGTTATATATATTCACATGCGTCGGTTTAAAACACTATGATAAATTCTTCAAATATCTGAATTCACTTTTTATAGTATGATCTCTATTCGTCTTTTACACCCACACAATCCTCTTATCTTTGTAGCTAGTGCTAACTTTCTCTCGTGCATGCGCATCCTCTCACCCTCCTCGGCATTCTCTAGCTCCATCAGCAAATTCGTCTTTTCACTTTTGGTCGTTCACCCACGGTGTGTGTGTAGCCCCCAGCTCCTTCTTTATGGCACACATTGATCGATATGCCTCTCTAGCACTGGTGTGTAGCACAAACACAAACTTCCCTCTTCTCTTGTCACCGTCCATGCCTCACTCCCACCACTCTTTTCATTGATCTCGTACTCGCACACTCCTTCCCCCTCGATATAGTATGCCTCTCGTACCACCTCCTAGATGCATCCCTCTCTCTCTATCCTTCTCCTCGTGCCTCCTTTGCTTCTAACACACACATGCATGTATACCGTAACGATCGATCTCCCAACATATACCTAGATCGACTTTAACTATCCCCCCATCAATTGGCGTACCTCACAAGTTATGTATCTCCTTTCTCTAACAAAGGCGATTGATCTTCCTATGTAATTCGTGTGCTTACCACAGCCATCGTCCCCCTCATCGTTCGTGCATGCCTCGACCCGTCTCTCACGCATGCGTGCCTGAGACAACACCAAGCGCCATCTCCTCTCTTATTGATATTCTGGGCGTGCCCTCCGTTTGTCTAGCAAGGCTATCCCACCATTTGTTAGAAGCAACTCCACTACCACCCCCTCCAACTCTAGCTCTGTCTCTCTCCCAGCCTTATTCCTCTCCTGCACATATGCATGGATGCCGATTGATCTCCTTAATACATGGGGATCGATCTCCTAATACATGAGGTGGCCTCTCCTCCTCCACACATATAACCATTGTACCTCTATAGTTAATTGGGCCTCCCTCTCCCCCACCACACACGATAGTGGGCCTGCAGTAGTATCCATGCCACGAGACAAAGCGCATGTCCCTCTCACGTTCGATGGGCCACCACTCTATATCTTTGGCAGGCACACACAAAATTCGATGGCACTCTTTATCAATCGGCAGCACACACACACAAAATCATCCTCTCTTGATTCTATGGACTCAAGCCGATGATACCTCCACTCTCTTCTGTGGATCGCCCCTCTATATATATGTTATATCGAGGACTCTATTTCACACACATTGCATATGTTACATTTTTGATTGCCCCCAAAAAAAACTCTCACAAACCCACACTATATCTCTCTAGGTTTGTATCTCTCTCCACCAACCCATGGGTGGTGTACGTATCTAAAGAAGAGAATAGGTGCACGTATCACGCTTCTTGCCCGATCACACCCTTGGTACAAGGTGGAGCTCATTTCTTTATGAAATGGCAGCCGTGCTAATTTGAACGCTGTGTGGTTGTTTACCTAGGGAGGTCGTGTACCCGCAGCGTACAGAACAAAGTTCGACTTGCGTGTTGCCGCGTTATTTTAAATAAAGTTATAGTGCTCAATAGCGCATACGAATATAAAATGATTTTATGGAGAAAAGGTGTCCGCTCAACTATATACATTGGAGCCTGCCTACGGTTTGTCGCTCTTCATAGTATCTCACACAAGGCTGCGGTGGCCTCTCTCTTTCTCACCGTTGATTCTTGATCCGTCGCATCCCGTCCGCCGGAAAAAGGAGTCGGTGGCCTCTCTCTCTCTCAACGTTGGTCTTGATCCGGGCATCCGTCCGCAGGGAAAGGAGGAAGTGCATTGTTTCTCCGGTTGACAGCGCCCGAGGCGCCGCGTCACCGATCTGCGGTACCGCGCCGTTCTCTCGACCAAGCTCGGCGGCGGAGCCTCGCCACTGCTCGCAGAATTCCGCGCCACCGCTCACCTAGTTACATCCAAGCGACCTCCGGTATCCTCCGGCGCCACTACCCGTCTTTCCACGCGCTCCATGTGGATCTTCCATAGTTCTTTGCCCAAAATGTAGCTCGTCCGTACTTTCCATATTGCAATCTCGTACACCATTTAGACAAACACAACCGTGTTGTTATCTTCCTTAGGACAAGGGATATGCTTCTTTTGTATGCGCATGTGTCATCAAGCATTATTGGCGATGGTGTTTCCTTTCTACCTCTTTTTGCAAGCAGGACTATCCATTTCACCTCGTTGCTCTGCGACCTTTTGGTGAAATGCACAAATCACTTTTTCTTAAGAGTGTTTTGTGGTTGTACTAAAATGTCACATGGAAGCGTCTCTACATTTGGTCTTGTTGCACAAAGGGAGATTGGTTTTGCTCTATCCTCCTCATCCAACTCCGAGCCTAATCTTCTCCAACTAGTTAGTCTTAAGAGGCGCAAAAGGTGACGGCTTCTATTTGTGTGTTTATTGTTTCATCAGATCCTCTATTATTGTAATCACATAATATCTTTGGAGCAGGGGCCTTTCGGCTCTATTTTAGTGGAACTGCACAAAATGATCGAATGTTGCATGCTCCGACTACTACTTTTTTCCCCAACATGCCTTGTTGATTTAGCCAGTTGGGGGGCGTTCTTTGCCAATGAAAGCACAGATTAATTTTAATTTAACACCTTATCACAACTGTCTTGATTTGTGATGTAACTATTAGCTACGATCTGCTAATTTGACATGCATTAGCAAGGAGTTAGTTTTTATTGTTTCGAAGAGCATCGATGGCAAGACACACGAAACAAAAGCTGAAAGCTCACACCATTGTTCAATTTGATGTCATTGGAAAATTATTTGTATAGTAAGTCAATTATGTAAACAAATGATGGAAGCTTGATAGCATTGCGAGAAGCCTCTTGACATCGTGTCCATGTGCCATGCACAAAATTATACTTGCCGTTCCTAAATATTTGGCTTTTACAAATTTCAAATGGGCATATTTAGAGTGTAGATTCACTCATTTTGCTTCTATGTGTACTCCTGCATTCCTAAATACTCTATTTGTCTTTCTAGAGATTTCAACAAGTGACTACATATGGAGCAAAATGAGTAAATCTACACTCTAAAATATGTCTATATCCGTATGTAGTAGTCCATTTGAATCTCTAAAAGACAAATATTTGATAAGTCACTCGTTGAAATCTCTAGAATGACAAATACTCCAGTATATTTAAGAACCGAGGGGTAGTGCACAACCGCATGGGAGAGACTCAGCCACATCATTGCATACATTAATAGTGAGTAATGAGGTCAAATCATAAGCCCCACCTTTCCCACTATAAGTTGCTCGGAAGAAGCAACCATCAATACGCTCTTTTTGAATCGCTCATACTACTCCATCCGTCCTTTGTTTATAGGCGCTTGAGAAAAAGAAAATAAATCTGTGGGACCAAAGGCGACTAGCGATCGGCTGAAAAATAGCATTAGTAGTTATAATCGGCGTCTATTACTAGAGGAATAATGCGTACACACATGCATCAGATGCTTCCACCCAGGTACACACATGCACACACTTACTCACTCCGTAGTAGTACTCCTCCTTTCCGGTTTATAGTGCTCAATTCAAAATCTCACAAATCAAGGTAGATGGCGAGTGGTGGAATACTTTTATAGTTTTGCAAAAGCACCTAACTAATGCTCTTGTTTTCCTCAAAAATTATGTTTATCAATGCATTAATTGCAATGCATGCATGCATAAAGTACATGCATTGGTCAATTTTCTCTTAATACTTGCATGCAATGATTTAATGCACCTTGGAATCCGAACATATGATGGAAAACAACCAAATTGAGCGATAAAATGGGAAAACTAAAATTTTGAGATAAGCCCTATAAAGGAAAGGAGGAGTACATCAAAAGAGTGGACTTGATTGCGGTTACCATGCCTAATTAATTGAGCATTAAACCAAGCGTGTCTAAAGTCTCTACGGTGGTGGAAATGCATTGAAGAAATGCATCATAATGAGCGCATCCTGTAAAGCTGTGAGAGGAGGTAGTATGAAGGTGCAAAACCAAATGCAGTATGGCGATCGGTAAATACCTCCTCTTGGCATATCAACGACATGTGGGGCGAGTGTGAGCAAAGCGGATCTCAATTGTGACAGAGCCAACCGCCGTTCCTTGAGAGGCGAGAGCAAGGACACACGAGCTCACGGAGGCCAAGATATATTCGAGCATGGTTGGTTGATCGATATCATCATTACATGTTGGGCTGCCGTTTCCGCCTTCTCCGGAATAAACATGTACTATCGGAGATAAAAAATGAGTAGGCAGCTCCACCATGCGGTTCTAGTAGTAGTACTACTCGTACTCACAGCTCTTGCCTCTTCGTGAAGTTGAACAATGATGGTACTCCGCATGTTGGGTACTACAATGTATGCCTCGACAATCGACACGAATGGTGATGCATGTCCACAGGGTAGGTTGCATTAGTCAAAAGGCATAAGCGAGCTTCTCCTCGTTGCGAGTTGTGGGACACACCAAAAAGTAGTGCTAGTCCATACTCCCTCCTACGGTAAATGGGAGAGCTTTATTCATATATGGACGATCGGCCAAGACCTTTGGTCACTAGGGCGGGTACCCATAAAAAAGTAGGAGCGTGGTGTTTCATCAAGCCAGCTCTCGGCCAGATTCAAAGTGCACATACGGTTCGCTGAAATCACGCTGCAAGGTTTCTTGACCTGTTTATGCTGAATAACAAAAAGGAATATTACCGCGCTCCTATTTATGTGAGGATCGAGCTAGAATTAGCGAGAATTGTGGCGAGTGTTCCATAAATCAACTTCCATTATCACATCGAGAACCCTCGAAGAGACCAAATGTGTTGAAGATTGCTTTATCACATTTAAAATTATAATAAGAGTGCGGATGCTCCTCCATCCGGTTCCTAGTACTAGTATAGTACATACCTCTATAGACTATAGTAGTAGTACTAGTACTACAAGTAAACTTTAAGCGCTTGTTACGCCTATTGGAAGTCGAACAATAATGCACTAGTATTATAGTGTATGCTTGCAATCGACACGAATTAAGCATTGCCGTCCACCGCTGGCGAGGAGAGCTTGCATTAGTCAAAGTTTCTCCTTGTCCTGCACTTGCCGCAAGCTTCTCCTATCCACGCCTTCTCTTCACCACCCAACCTTCTCCTTGTTCGGCAAGTTGGCGTGACACAACAAAGTAATGATAGTCCATCTTGCCTCCTCTCCGGTTAATATGGCTTAATTTCAAGCGAGATAAAAAACCTTTGTCTGTCACTATATATTTGTAAAAATATGGTCGATGGACTTCATAATCGCTCATTGCACTCAATATATATATTTTTCGATGTTTATCGGTCACTAGCTCACCTGTTGGTATGTGTGTGCATGCGTGTAGGTTGAGCACTTGGCGTGACCGTGTGTGTTCGCCATGTGCTTGGACATGCATGCATTAGGGCATGTGGCAGTTTTTGCGTCCATGTGCGATGTGGTATTGCATACGCGTGGGGAATACGTGTAGGGCCCACTAAGGAGCAGTCAAATCACATAATAAGTTAGTCGGGCAACCATCATTTCACTCTTCAATGACACGTATGCAATATAAAATGGTTGATATGGAGAAAAACCACTACATAGACACTAGCGAGGAGCCTAAG
This sequence comes from Aegilops speltoides, assembly GCA_021437245.1. Lineage (NCBI taxonomy): Eukaryota > Viridiplantae > Streptophyta > Magnoliopsida > Poales > Poaceae > Aegilops > Aegilops speltoides. The sequence goes on along the minus strand of JAHHZJ010004771.1, from coordinate 29,833 downwards.
CTACAAGCACCGCTTGGGGTGCTCTTCACAAGCATAGTCTGACGGACTGATCCACTTGGTGGGGCAAGGAACAATGTTCTGCGTGGGCAGCAGTCGACATCGGTGAGGAGAAAACCCACGGTTAGTGCGTCTGTCGAGGTCACCGTGGTATGGGCGATGCCGTCCCAACGCCCTTCTAGCTGACCCGACATCGGGTAGTCCATCTTCCTTTTGGAGCGGCTTGCTCCCTCTAAAGTAACTCCATCTCCATGTCGATCTTTCTCTATTTCTCTGGCTTCTACTTGTGATGAGTTTATGTCTCATGAACTAAGCGCCCGATACTATTATTCTAATCACCTTCTTCAATATCTTTGCCATCGAGGATGCTCAGTCGATTTTAGTGGGCGCACAAAAAAGCATCGTGTGATCAGGGTATGACCATCTTTGTGACCGAGGTTCTTTGGCGGAAATTAAATCCATTTAGGGTTTAGGGTTTAAGTCGTAGTACCCTCGGTAGTTTTTATTTAGTACATGCTCTCACAACTTTTTGTAAGTGCATCTAGTGCCCCTTAGTGATTTTGGTGTATTGAAGACTTATAGGTTAAGGGACTAATCGTTTGTGAGTGTACAGTCTATAAGTCTATGAGGTTTGATATTTCTGGAGAAAGTCGACCCTAAAAATGAAGTTCTTGTTGAAGACTTTGATATTCTAAAGACTTTACGAAGACCTTGAAAGTGAAGAAATTGGTGTGACCTTGAAGACTTGGTATTCATTTGAGGAACATGAGCGTGAAGACTTTTGTTTTCGTAGTTTCATTTTCTCTTTCTTGAGTCATAAAACCTTGTCTTTGTTAAAGGGGTCGAGGAAATACTAAGGAAAAATTTCCATGTGATGCTCAACTCAAATCCTACACCTACCAATCCCTTGAGTGAAGCCTTTGGGAATCTCATCTGATTCAGTCACTTTCTTGATGGCGAGAGCGAAGTTCTTCGGTCTCTGATGAATTTGTTCGGCGAGGAGTTAGGAATCGCCGATTCGAATTGCCTACAGTGAGGAACATGATACTGAGGAATTTGAGAGTCAAATTTCCGACCGTTCTTGTGCTCGCTGTTTATCCCAAATATCTTATCCACCTAACGGTCATATCATTGAAGGAATTTATGTCTTATCATCGGGCTGCTCCCTAGGCTATAAATAGCCGCCCCTACAACCACTAGCAGTTGGCTGCTCAGAAGAACTTGACACTTGTCATTTGAGAGCAACCCATCCTCAGAGGACTTTGGCGAAAATCATCAAGTGAGGAAAACCCAAAACCAAACCCTACAAACCCAAAGTGATTGAGCATCACTGAAGAAATTGATCTGCGTGGATCGGCCTTATTACCTTTGAACTGTGCTTCTTCTAGGCGGTTAGGCGTCATGGTGTAAACATCAAGAGGAATTGTGGATGCTTGAGTGACCAAGTCAGTGAAGGTTTGGAAGTGCTGAGACTTACCATGGTGAATGGGCCGGTCTCTGTTGATAGTTCAAGGAGAATACGGTGAGGCTGGGTGTCTGAGCTGCGTGCTCAGCGGCCAGGTGTCAAGAATGCGTGTCCTCGAGTTTAAATACCTGTGCTCAACAGGGCGTTACAAGCTGAGGCAGCAGTTGGGATTGGTCTACAAATCATTGTCTTCACCAACCTAACTGGTTCTATTTCCTCAACCCTTTCATTTCCTCATTCTTGTGTTGAGTGTTTGTTCATATCGTGTTTGAAGACTTTGTTGAAGACTTTCTTAATTTCCTCGGTTCAATTTCTTGATCTGTTTGTCTTCATCTTGTGTTATCCGTGATTCACGCTTTTTGTACTGTGCTAGTTTTCATTTCATCATGATGACCATGCTTGTATTCTGTTATGCTTACTACAGTACTTATTCATTTGCTAGTAGTTCTTCGTTAGGAATTTCCTCACAGCAAATTCCTCGATGAAGAATTCATAAAATCGCCTATTCACCCCCCTCTAGTCGATATAACGCACTTTCAATTGGTATCGAGCAAGGCACTCCCTTGTTCGTGTGATTTGATTTAACACTTTGGAGTTTAGTTATATGGGCCATGAGTATGAAGAAAGTGACATGCCCTATCTTTTGTGGTCATGATTATCCCAAGTGGAAGGCCATGATGAGAGCGCCTCATGGCAATGAAACAGCGAGTGTGGACCGTCGAGATTGGTCTTCTTGATCTATGCAAGATGGCGAACAGCAGATATTCTCAAGTACCTCGACTTGACATCTTGGCGAAGGATATCATCTGTTCACGCCTATCGGAGATGATTCGAGAGGCATTATGCATCTTTGCAATCTGAAGCTATCGGGACGAATCTCGATGTCTATGAAGGTCATCAAACCGTCATGATCCTGGTTTGAGACTTGGAATCTCTCAAAGCGATGACTTCGAGCCAGAATCATCTGCATCATGTCTCATGGCAAAGCGGTGCTGAGGTAACGAATGCTCCTCATCCGAGGATTTGTGATGAATCATGATGATGGATCTGATGATGATATGAATCTTGTTATACCAAACTTGTTTGCATTGCCACTAAACAACAAAGCGGCTTTGGAATAAGTTCAAAACATGCTAGACAAAGTGATGATATGTTGGGTAAAGAAATGGATCAGTCAAAAGCATTGGGTGAATGTGATAGAACTTCATTCCAAGTTTGGCGCCCCAAGATCAACATAATACTCTCTTATCGATCATGAGAAACTTTCTTATTAATTTCTTCAAAAGCAAGATCTTGAGAAGCTAGAGTGAGTTATGAAGATCTTGAAGGAGGCGATTCATTACTTGCTCAACAAATCAGTCTTCTTAGGAAGAATTTGTTCCTCCATGCTTAAAGTGCATTGAGCGTGAATCGCTAATTCTTCACTGAATGTTCAAATGCTTCAACTGTTACAAATTCTTCACGCCTCTTGCTATCACTAATTCCTCATCGAGGACATTGCTAGTATCACTTGACAATGCAGGGCTGAAGAATTGTACATGACGAGCATGTACAAAAGCCTCAAAGGGCATCGGACTCTTTGTGATGTGCTTAAAAGTAGATCCTCAACGAAACCCTAGGAAAGGGTATTGCCTTTGAGAGGAAACTCAATCTTGATGGAACATATTGAAGCACTGAGCAATACCCAAAACCTCATGGAGTTGCTGCAAGGACCTCAGTTGATCCATCTAACTTATCGGCTTTACATGTGAATCTCCTCATTCTTACGATGAGTCATTTGACTCAACTATAAACTGTTCAAAATCAGAATGGTGAAGTATTTGCTAGATATGTTGGCACTAAGCTGCGAGAATGGTTCTCCTATGAAGAAAATCAGGTTCCCAAGAAGTGCCTTGAAAGTCTTGGTGAATGTCCTCATGACACCACACAGTGAAAGAGGAACCCAAATCAAATTCTTCATATGGACCAAATTCTTCATATGGATCCAAGTCCTCATGGACAAATTCCTCATGTGGATCAAATTCCTCAAAGGATCAAAGTCCTCATATGATTATCATCGTGCTAACAACTTTCATCTCATGAGGTAGAGCTAAGGGCTATGAATATGTGCATTATTCTTCAAACCATTATGTTCATAAGTCCTCGAAGAATTTCTGCCTTATTCATATGCTTACCTAACCCCTCTTATGTGAAGCGAAATGGTTTGGCCTCTATACCATTCTCATATGGTGCTCAGAGTGATGAACTCTTGCCACCCCTTGAGATGTGGGTGGTGAAAAGAACTAATCTCTTCTGCGGAGGTCAGGTCTCGGGCGTGCTTTAACGTCTGAAGAATTTCTTTGGGGACTGACAAAATTGCTGAAAGGGCCTTGGTGAATCATGATGAAATGAACTTCATTTCACATCCTCCTCTTGCTATATCTGTTTCTTTGCTTGATGAAATTCATCGATGAACTTGATCAAGCGGATCATGGGCGCCTATCCTCGGCTAGATGCTATCAGCGATCGATGCATAGAAGGCGCGTATGGCATTGCCCATCGCGAAATGCATTGAGGGAGGCAGCGTGAAAAAGCTGATCGAGGGCATAGGAGGAAGGGAACACCATAAGCCAGGCTGTATTATGAAGGTGTGATGAAAGGGCCGCCTTGTAGCGGACAAGTGTGGTAAAGACATCATATTTCCTTGAGGTATCTGTGCCACTTGTTGTAATATGGGATAATGGCATGTTTGTTATATATTGCTGTTTATTTGAACATATGTTCTTCTGTGCGGCTGTTTATTGTATGCAAATTACGGGAGTTGTGTCATTAAACGCCCCCTCGTAAAAAGGATACGCGGTGTTCGGGATATATCAACGCTCTTTATCCCATAGTTGGGTCCTTTGAAGGAGGTGTATCTTTCCGAACCGGGCAATCGGACTATAGGGCTTTATTACTCTCTTAGCCATAGGAATTTGAGTATGGTCGGCGCAGCTAGTGTTCGGCGAACTAGGGGCTCTATTGGCGCTTTGATGGAAGACCGATCCCGCACTTAGCATTTATGATGGCGTTATCGGAATAAATCATTAGGGATTTTATGACCTCTCGAACAGCGGACGGCTCGCTTCATCATGATAGTCGGTTTTCGGCTTTCTCTCGAGGTGCTCGTCCGGTGAACCGAACACAATCGCGATGAGTTCTCCCAGCCTTCTACCTTAGCCGATAGAACGGAATGTAAGGTACCAAAACATGGGAGCCGGCAACCCAACCAATGACCCAAGACATGATTCGGGCGGATGCATATAGTGCTATAAGTTCGGTGCGAGCGGCCGGAAGGTGGTCGGACTTTCTTGCCATCTTGTGGAGCCCAGGTGCAACCAGTGACAGCGGCGATAGCTTTCCTTTTTGGCAAAGAGGCGTCGGCGATAAACGACGTGGTACTATTATGCATTGTAGTAAATTTTATGTCTATGCATATTAGTATGATGTATAGAAAGAGGTGTTGTTTGGCGGAACCCGTTATGGCGGATGGAGGGGCTGTGGCGTCGGAATGAATCCAAACTGCCTTCTACACGCATGTTCCTTCCTTTGTGTGTCGGGATAATTCCATGCTGCAGTTCTATTCTGCGTCAATTGTTAGTTTGCAAATGCGAAATGCTTGAAGACAGCTAGGTGTCGTCTTGTTGTTGCTCGGGGTCCCTAATCCTGGGTGCGCTACTAAGATTAGATCGTGGGGTAGTCACGGACTCCGGTGGATGTCGATGGTTAGCCTAGGTAATTTACCATGTAGAATCTAGTTGACGTGGTTTTCCTGTTAGCATCTGATACTATCGTATGGGAAGGTGCGAATTCTTTGGCATAGCATTTTGGATGGTCCGAGGCCGTTTAGAGTGGTGGGCCATGAACTTGGCCTTTGCGCCTTACATCTTTTAGGAGATGTTTTCCATGGCATCATACCCTTGTGGGCTTTGTGTGTTATGGAGCCCCGGTACTAGGTCTAGAGGCTTGCAATTAACTTGTCGTGGTTTAGGTGGTCTGGGCGGTCGGTCGTACTATTACAGCTCTGGGGGTCTTGATGAGGCATCTCCTTTATTGCTTCGGTGTGCGACCAGCCGCTTTTTTGAGAATCCTGCATTCTCTATTGGTATGCTTTGCCGTCCTTCTCGATTGAATTTCCACAGCTGATCTAGCGTGTATCTTGATCCGAGTAGGCTTGCTGCTCTTTGCTGTTTGTCGGATGAGCATTGCGGGTGGCACTAGCTTCCTTGTCTTGATGTTTATGACCTTTATGCGAGGTGCGAGGGTGCCTCTTCGTATCTGTTGCTTCCGCCTTGGACCATTGTGATGCGTGGGCGTCTGTGTGCGTGCCCGTGGTTTTCCCGCTCGAGTTGAGGTAGCCAGTTGTGCCATGTGTGCCTTTTATTGGGGCTCTCGAGTTCGTATTTTTCGGCAGCCAGTATCTTGGTCCACCTATCCTCTAGCGCATCTTGGTCAGCTATGAGCTACTCTTGTTTCCTTTGCAGGCTCCTTGCTATAGTCATGAGCCGTCGCTTGAAGCGAACTTGTTCCACTGGGTCCTCTGGTACGCCGAATTCATCATTGCCGAGGCTTGCCTCGTCGTCGGAGGGGGGGGTGATTGTCCCTCTCCCAGTATCCCTGTCGTCATTGGTCCGGCCTGCTTAGGTGTAGGCCGACTCGGGTTGTATTCCTTTTTGGCACCATCCGGACTGCACTTGTTTCCGGGGCCATTTCTGGTGTGGCGGGGTTTGGAGTGGTACCAATAACGCACATGTTTGGCCTTTCTTCCTGAGGGGTTGTCCTCCGTTGCCTGGCCGCCACTGGTTTCCGTTGGAATATCCACCAAATATATATGATATGAGGAGGTGGCCGTCCACCGCCCGGTGAGTGGTGGCTCCTGTGATTCTCCTACATCGTCGTCCATACAGTCGAAGTCAAGCACGTCGGTTAGATCATCGATCGTGGCAATGAAGTGGGTGGTGGGTGGGCAACGAATTCCGTCTTTGTCTGCTTCCCACTCGAGCCGGACATAGTTCGGCCCGGAGTCTCCTGACAAGGAGAGAGAGACTTCAATAAGTCCAGCATGTCACCAAAGGGCGAGTGCTTAAAAACGTCCACCGCGGTGAAATCCATCACGAAAGCCAGGATCGGCGGGCTCGGGCGCTCGAGGCGGAACACGTGTCCGATATGAATCCGGGTGCAGTCACATGTTCCCTCGAGGTGAAACATGTGTTGGCTCCATCGCCGATGAAGGTATGCGGCTGCGGGGGCCCACCCTCCGTCCTTAAGCGACAACCTTTCCGATTTATATCGAGGCTTCCGGGGCGATATCCCGGCGACGTCACGGCAGTCTAAGCCGTGCTCATCGCGACTGATGGTAACCGGCGCTGGCCGAATCCGTCGAAGATCAAGTCTCGCGGATATCCGCTGTAGTTCAGGTTGCGAACCTTATTTGATGGCGGGGCATAGCTATCGATGCTCCAAGTGGCCAGCGAATTGCCGGCAGCAACGCCGAACTGAAGATCTGTCCGGGGAGGAAAGTCTCACCTGGACTGTGTCGTTAATACGATTGAAGGAGCCATCAAGCTGACGGTGGCGTCACGGAGGAACTCTCAATGAAAGCACCAATGTCGTGTCAAAATCGGCGGATCTCGGGTGGGGTCCCGATCGTGCGTCAAGTGATGGTAACAAGAAGTAAGGGACAGGTGTTTACCAGTTTGGGCCCTCTCGATGGAGGTAAAACCCTACTTCCTGCTGATTAATATTGATGATATGGGTAGTACAAGAGTAGATCTACCACGAGATCGTAGGCTAAACCCTAGGAGCTAGCCTATGATAGTATGAATGTAATTGTGATCGGCCTTCTAGGACCAACCTCTCCGGTTTATATAGACACTAGAGGGCTAGGGTTTACATGGGTCGGTTAGGAGGAAATATAATATCGGATCGCCAAGCTTGCCTTCCACGAAGAAAGTCCCATCCGGATCTGGGCGAAGTCTTGAGGCTTGCATCTTCACGCTTCAATAGTCAGGACGTTGTACACAGTCCGGTTGTCAGAATACCCTAATCCGGGACTCCTCACTGTGTACTCCTCAGTTCATCTCTGAGGTCGATGATGGTGATGTCGTTGCGGTGGGTACCGGCAGCAGGGAGGAGATGCGAGAAAGATGGTCGAGTCGTGATGTCGGTTTGGTGGATGCTACATCGATGGAGCAGCTCGGGTGAGGTGGACGACGTCGGCGAGGCAGGACAAACCACACAAAGTTCCCTTCGACGCGTCTGATGGCTGAAGTAGTTCTGAGGGCTCATTTGGCTTGCATGATTCTTAAAATGCGAGGATAGGAAAAACACGGAATAGGATAGGAATGCACATGGTAATAGAGCATTTGTAAACACGATTTACATCAACTTGGGTGTTTGGTTTACGAAATTGGAAGAGCAGAGGAATGCAAAGAAACATGGCCAAAATAAAGTGAAACCATATGAAAGCGCATTACAGTTAGAATGTTATTACGCACTAATGCACTTGGTCTTGTTTTCATGCATAGGATTTTGAAAAGTAGGTCCAGGTGGATGTTTTGCTTCATTCCTTTCAACAAAATGCATGAATAATTGAATAGCAGTGCCATTGGAAAATTGCCTATTGCTATGTTTTTTCTTTAACCAAAATAGCCTAATGGATCGGCGTGAATGTATAGTAATAAGTGATGCAACAAGTGTACAACCTCTTTGCCCGTGTCGACCTCGGCATCATTGGGTTGGTGTTGGCAGGTTGAGGCGAGGTGGTTGTGGTGTGGAGGAAGATCGAGAATGCAATAGACAGCGTCGAGGGCAGCGATCATTGTGATGAATCATTACGTCGTTAGAGCAGCTCTCATGAGCCGTAAGCGTCAAGGCTGAAGCGACACAAGGCAGACATTGTCGATCTCAAGTGGGATTCTAATAGCATCTCCAATAGATGATGTAAAATAGATGTAAAATTTACATCCCAAAAACCACGACTACAACGAGATGAGGTAAACTGTTGACTCTGAACTTAACTGTCAAACTAAAATTTATCGTGGAATCTGAATACTCTTTCAAAACTGATGCAATGGTAGCGAGAGAGGCACTTGACATGTAGTTTAGGAGGCCTGCAGTTCATCTTCAACTGCACCCCCACAGGCCACTTGACCACCACCGGTGAACCGCCCGGACACCAGTGCGCCCTCCTGACCCGAAACAACTCCCCACATACAGCCAGCCCTCTGGCCTCCGCCCCTACGAACCCTAAGATAGATAGTGGGTACCTCTCCGGCCGAGAGCCCCATCCCGCTGCAGGTGGTTCCTTAACTCCGTGAGCCCCCAACCCTGAAAATCGGCCGGCCCAAAAGTCGATTCGATCATAATGTGTGGCCTAATCGGATGAGAGAAAGGCCAATTTGGCGGCGGCGATCGGCGAGCAGGCGACAGCGGCTGACATGGTGGCGAGCGAGAACAGCGATAGCGAATCCGGCAGGTATAGCCGCCGCGCCGAGGCCTCGCCGCAGGGGAGGAAACCACCGTGGAGATGTCGCCAGCAGCGCCAGCTGGTAGCGGCTCCATGGGGTGCGGATGGAGCACCGTCGGCGCTGGGAGGTCGAGTTAAGGAGAAGGTGCGATCGATGAGTGTACAATCTCTTTGGTGGTGCCGAGTAGGCCTCGGCCGTCCCGAGAGTCGGTGAGATCTTGGTTCGGTGGAAGCGAGTTAAAGGCAGCCTTGTGGGGATGGAGGCCGCGACGAAGCGTCGTCGAGCAGCTCCTTGGTGGTGGAGGGCAGAGCTGAACGGCGGGGCGACGAGATGGGCAGCGGATCCTCATCGAGAGAGGTGGACGAGGGGCGAGCTGTTGCGGTGGGACACATCGTCGAGGAAGAGGCCTCGGTGAAGCAGGCGGTGGTGGCGGATAGGGAGGGTGGGGTTTGTAATTTGAGCGGAGAGGTTATAATGACACAGGATTTTGAATGGTGAAAAGAGGCGATGGGGCGGGTGAAGCATGACTCGAGGGGCGCTTGTCCAAAATGTAGGGTGTGTTACAAAAGTACCGATTTGAACTAGCGGCCCTTCGGCCGAGGTTAGAAGGGGATTGGCGTGTCGAGGATTTATTTGGAGGGAGTTTTTTCGCGTGTTGTAATTTTGTATAGCAAGCGCGGGTTGTGAAAGCGCCAGTTTTGGAGCACGATATCTGAATTTTCGGGATATAACAAGGCGGGTTGAATTTTAGGGACAAGCCTAACGTGTAGTAATATTGTACTTATGCGTACCAAATCAATCGCACTTCCTCAACCAAAAAAACGAAAAAAATAAAACTATTCACACCACACAAAGAGAGAGTCTTGCCCGTTTTACTATACAAATGCTATTCAAGCTACTCCTCCTTCCATCTATATAGGGCCTAATCGCTTTCGATGCTAACTTTGACCAAATATTAGAGCAATAATATATGACATGCAACTTACACAAAGCACACGTTAAATTTATACGTGAAAGGTTCTTTCAATGATATAATTTTCACATTGTGCATGTCATGTACTATTAATCTTGTCAATAGTCAAAGGGTCTTAAAATCTCATTCGCCCTATATAGATGGAAGGAGGAATATGAATCCGAGTTATGTCCGATTAAATTTTTTACTTGTTGTATAATGCATGTAACCTACTCATACCAACATTTTAGTGCATTCCAAATGTCTATACTACCGCTGCAATTTGAACTAAATTTGAATTCGTTTCTTTTCAGTGAAACTACAATCATGATTGTTTCCAACTTCAACCATCATTAAGTATATTACCTTAATAACACACCATGATTACTATAGAGATAGATATGAACTATGTGTACTACATGAACTCGAATTCTATTTTTTGAATACACTTGATGTTGATTCCAAATAATAGTACATTTGATGTACTAACTATATATTCATAATCTAAACCATGTTCCATACATACCTTGTGTTTATCACACAAAGTATAGTGCCCGCCCTACATTATGACAAGTATTTAGACCTGAGTGCAAAAAGCCACATCAGCCCAAATTATAATCAATGTTTTGTATTATATGTAGTACTAGCAAGATGCCCATTTCCTGAGAACATCAACATGATCAAGGGCCTAATTTGCAAATATTGAGAGGTGTGGGTATCTTTTTTCAACCTTGCCATAGTTTCCTTCCTATCCGTCAAATATAAATCGGCGGCCTATATTGGGGATGAGACACCATCATCAACAACTCCATTTTTTATAAGAGTAGAGATAAAATATATTATATGTAGTATAACATGTTCATAACCACACCATGTGTATCACCGTTATATATATTCACATGCGTCGGTTTAAAACACTATGATAAATTCTTCAAATATCTGAATTCACTTTTTATAGTATGATCTCTATTCGTCTTTTACACCCACACAATCCTCTTATCTTTGTAGCTAGTGCTAACTTTCTCTCGTGCATGCGCATCCTCTCACCCTCCTCGGCATTCTCTAGCTCCATCAGCAAATTCGTCTTTTCACTTTTGGTCGTTCACCCACGGTGTGTGTGTAGGCCCCCCAGCTCCTTCTTTATGGCACACATTGATCGATATGCCTCTCTAGCCTGGTGTGCCTAGCACAAACACAAACTTCCCCTCTTCTCTTGTCACCGTCCATGCCTCACTCCCACCACTCTTTTCATTGATCTCGTACTCGCACACTCCTTCCCCCTCGATATAGTATGCCTCTCGTACCACCTCCTAGATGCATCCCTCTCTCTCTATCCTTCTCCTCGTGCCTCCTTTGCTTCTAACACACACATGCATGTATACCGTAACGATCGATCTCCCAACATATACCTAGATCGACTTTAACTATCCCCCCATCAATTGGCGTACCTCACAAGTTATGTATCTCCTTTCTCTAACAAAGGCGATTGATCTTCCTATGTAATTCGTGTGCTTACCACAGCCATCGTCCCCCTCATCGTTCGTGCATGCCTCGACCCGTCTCTCACGCATGCGTGCCTGAGACAACACCAAGCGCCATCTCCTCTCTTATTGATATTCTGGGCGTGCCCTCCGTTTGTCTAGCAAGGCTATCCCACCATTTGTTAGAAGCAACTCCACTACCACCCCCTCCAACTCTAGCTCTGTCTCTCTCCCAGCCTTATTCCTCTCCTGCACATATGCATGGATGCCGATTGATCTCCTTAATACATGGGGATCGATCTCCTAATACATGAGGTGGCCTCTCCTCCTCCACACATATAACCATTGTACCTCTATAGTTAATTGGGCCTCCCTCTCCCCCACCACACACGATAGTGGGCCTGCAGTAGTATCCATGCCACGAGACAAAGCGCATGTCCCTCTCACGTTCGATGGGCCACCACTCTATATCTTTGGCAGGCACACACAAAATTCGATGGCACTCTTTATCAATCGGCAGCACACACACACAAAATCATCCTCTCTTGATTCTATGGACTCAAGCCGATGATACCTCCACTCTCTTCTGTGGATCGCCCCTCTATATATATGTTATATCGAGGACTCTATTTCACACACATTGCATATGTTACATTTTTGATTGCCCCCAAAAAAAACTCTCACAAACCCACACTATATCTCTCTAGGTTTGTATCTCTCTCCACCAACCCATGGGTGGTGTACGTATCTAAAGAAGAGAATAGGTGCACGTATCACGCTTCTTGCCCGATCACACCCTTGGTACAAGGTGGAGCTCATTTCTTTATGAAATGGCAGCCGTGCTAATTTGAACGCTGTGTGGTTGTTTACCTAGGGAGGTCGTGTACCCGCAGCGTACAGAACAAAGTTCGACTTGCGTGTTGCCGCGTTATTTTAAATAAAGTTATAGTGCTCAATAGCGCATACGAATATAAAATGATTTTATGGAGAAAAGGTGTCCGCTCAACTATATACATTGGAGCCTGCCTACGGTTTGTCGCTCTTCATAGTATCTCACACAAGGCTGCGGTGGCCTCTCTCTTTCTCACCGTTGATTCTTGATCCGTCGCATCCCGTCCGCCGGAAAAAGGAGTCGGTGGCCTCTCTCTCTCTCAACGTTGGTCTTGATCCGGGCATCCGTCCGCAGGGAAAGGAGGAAGTGCATTGTTTCTCCGGTTGACAGCGCCCGAGGCGCCGCGTCACCGATCTGCGGTACCGCGCCGTTCTCTCGACCAAGCTCGGCGGCGGAGCCTCGCCACTGCTCGCAGAATTCCGCGCCACCGCTCACCTAGTTACATCCAAGCGACCTCCGGTATCCTCCGGCGCCACTACCCGTCTTTCCACGCGCTCCATGTGGATCTTCCATAGTTCTTTGCCCAAAATGTAGCTCGTCCGTACTTTCCATATTGCAATCTCGTACACCATTTAGACAAACACAACCGTGTTGTTATCTTCCTTAGGACAAGGGATATGCTTCTTTTGTATGCGCATGTGTCATCAAGCATTATTGGCGATGGTGTTTCCTTTCTACCTCTTTTTGCAAGCAGGACTATCCATTTCACCTCGTTGCTCTGCGACCTTTTGGTGAAATGCACAAATCACTTTTTCTTAAGAGTGTTTTGTGGTTGTACTAAAATGTCACATGGAAGCGTCTCTACATTTGGTCTTGTTGCACAAAGGGAGATTGGTTTTGCTCTATCCTCCTCATCCAACTCCGAGCCTAATCTTCTCCAACTAGTTAGTCTTAAGAGGCGCAAAAGGTGACGGCTTCTATTTGTGTGTTTATTGTTTCATCAGATCCTCTATTATTGTAATCACATAATATCTTTGGAGCAGGGGCCTTTCGGCTCTATTTTAGTGGAACTGCACAAAATGATCGAATGTTGCATGCTCCGACTACTACTTTTTTCCCCAACATGCCTTGTTGATTTAGCCAGTTGGGGGGCGTTCTTTGCCAATGAAAGCACAGATTAATTTTAATTTAACACCTTATCACAACTGTCTTGATTTGTGATGTAACTATTAGCTACGATCTGCTAATTTGACATGCATTAGCAAGGAGTTAGTTTTTATTGTTTCGAAGAGCATCGATGGCAAGACACACGAAACAAAAGCTGAAAGCTCACACCATTGTTCAATTTGATGTCATTGGAAAATTATTTGTATAGTAAGTCAATTATGTAAACAAATGATGGAAGCTTGATAGCATTGCGAGAAGCCTCTTGACATCGTGTCCATGTGCCATGCACAAAATTATACTTGCCGTTCCTAAATATTTGGCTTTTACAAATTTCAAATGGGCATATTTAGAGTGTAGATTCACTCATTTTGCTTCTATGTGTACTCCTGCATTCCTAAATACTCTATTTGTCTTTCTAGAGATTTCAACAAGTGACTACATATGGAGCAAAATGAGTAAATCTACACTCTAAAATATGTCTATATCCGTATGTAGTAGTCCATTTGAATCTCTAAAAGACAAATATTTGATAAGTCACTCGTTGAAATCTCTAGAATGACAAATACTCCAGTATATTTAAGAACCGAGGGGTAGTGCACAACCGCATGGGAGAGACTCAGCCACATCATTGCATACATTAATAGTGAGTAATGAGGTCAAATCATAAGCCCCACCTTTCCCACTATAAGTTGCTCGGAAGAAGCAACCATCAATACGCTCTTTTTGAATCGCTCATACTACTCCATCCGTCCTTTGTTTATAGGCGCTTGAGAAAAAGAAAATAAATCTGTGGGACCAAAGGCGACTAGCGATCGGCTGAAAAATAGCATTAGTAGTTATAATCGGCGTCTATTACTAGAGGAATAATGCGTACACACATGCATCAGATGCTTCCACCCAGGTACACACATGCACACACTTACTCACTCCGTAGTAGTACTCCTCCTTTCCGGTTTATAGTGCTCAATTCAAAATCTCACAAATCAAGGTAGATGGCGAGTGGTGGAATACTTTTATAGTTTTGCAAAAGCACCTAACTAATGCTCTTGTTTTCCTCAAAAATTATGTTTATCAATGCATTAATTGCAATGCATGCATGCATAAAGTACATGCATTGGTCAATTTTCTCTTAATACTTGCATGCAATGATTTAATGCACCTTGGAATCCGAACATATGATGGAAAACAACCAAATTGAGCGATAAAATGGGAAAACTAAAATTTTGAGATAAGCCCTATAAAGGAAAGGAGGAGTACATCAAAAGAGTGGACTTGATTGCGGTTACCATGCCTAATTAATTGAGCATTAAACCAAGCGTGTCTAAAGTCTCTACGGTGGTGGAAATGCATTGAAGAAATGCATCATAATGAGCGCATCCTGTAAAGCTGTGAGAGGAGGTAGTATGAAGGTGCAAAACCAAATGCAGTATGGCGATCGGTAAATACCTCCTCTTGGCATATCAACGACATGTGGGGCGAGTGTGAGCAAAGCGGATCTCAATTGTGACAGAGCCAACCGCCGTTCCTTGAGAGGCGAGAGCAAGGACACACGAGCTCACGGAGGCCAAGATATATTCGAGCATGGTTGGTTGATCGATATCATCATTACATGTTGGGCTGCCGTTTCCGCCTTCTCCGGAATAAACATGTACTATCGGAGATAAAAAATGAGTAGGCAGCTCCACCATGCGGTTCTAGTAGTAGTACTACTCGTACTCACAGCTCTTGCCTCTTCGTGAAGTTGAACAATGATGGTACTCCGCATGTTGGGTACTACAATGTATGCCTCGACAATCGACACGAATGGTGATGCATGTCCACAGGGTAGGTTGCATTAGTCAAAAGGCATAAGCGAGCTTCTCCTCGTTGCGAGTTGTGGGACACACCAAAAAGTAGTGCTAGTCCATACTCCCTCCTACGGTAAATGGGAGAGCTTTATTCATATATGGACGATCGGCCAAGACCTTTGGTCACTAGGGCGGGTACCCATAAAAAAGTAGGAGCGTGGTGTTTCATCAAGCCAGCTCTCGGCCAGATTCAAAGTGCACATACGGTTCGCTGAAATCACGCTGCAAGGTTTCTTGACCTGTTTATGCTGAATAACAAAAAGGAATATTACCGCGCTCCTATTTATGTGAGGATCGAGCTAGAATTAGCGAGAATTGTGGCGAGTGTTCCATAAATCAACTTCCATTATCACATCGAGAACCCTCGAAGAGACCAAATGTGTTGAAGATTGCTTTATCACATTTAAAATTATAATAAGAGTGCGGATGCTCCTCCATCCGGTTCCTAGTACTAGTATAGTACATACCTCTATAGACTATAGTAGTAGTACTAGTACTACAAGTAAACTTTAAGCGCTTGTTACGCCTATTGGAAGTCGAACAATAATGCACTAGTATTATAGTGTATGCTTGCAATCGACACGAATTAAGCATTGCCGTCCACCGCTGGCGAGGAGAGCTTGCATTAGTCAAAGTTTCTCCTTGTCCTGCACTTGCCGCAAGCTTCTCCTATCCACGCCTTCTCTTCACCACCCAACCTTCTCCTTGTTCGGCAAGTTGGCGTGACACAACAAAGTAATGATAGTCCATCTTGCCTCCTCTCCGGTTAATATGGCTTAATTTCAAGCGAGATAAAAAACCTTTGTCTGTCACTATATATTTGTAAAAATATGGTCGATGGACTTCATAATCGCTCATTGCACTCAATATATATATTTTTCGATGTTTATCGGTCACTAGCTCACCTGTTGGTATGTGTGTGCATGCGTGTAGGTTGAGCACTTGGCGTGACCGTGTGTGTTCGCCATGTGCTTGGACATGCATGCATTAGGGCATGTGGCAGTTTTTGCGTCCATGTGCGATGTGGTATTGCATACGCGTGGGGAATACGTGTAGGGCCCACTAAGGAGCAGTCAAATCACATAATAAGTTAGTCGGGCAACCATCATTTCACTCTTCAATGACACGTATGCAATATAAAATGGTTGATATGGAGAAAAACCACTACATAGACACTAGCGAGGAGCCTAAGCTACAAGCACCGCTTGGGGTGCTCTTCACAAGCATAGTCTGACGGACTGATCCACTTGGTGGGGCAAGGAACAATGTTCTGCGTGGGCAGCAGTCGACATCGGTGAGGAGAAAACCCACGGTTAGTGCGTCTGTCGAGGTCACCGTGGTATGGGCGATGCCGTCCCAACGCCCTTCTAGCTGACCCGACATCGGGTAGTCCATCTTCCTTTTGGAGCGGCTTGCTCCCTCTAAAGTAACTCCATCTCCATGTCGATCTTTCTCTATTTCTCTGGCTTCTACTTGTGATGAGTTTATGTCTCATGAACTAAGCGCCCGATACTATTATTCTAATCACCTTCTTCAATATCTTTGCCATCGAGGATGCTCAGTCGATTTTAGTGGGCGCACAAAAAAGCATCGTGTGATCAGGGTATGACCATCTTTGTGACCGAGGTTCTTTGGCGGAAATTAAATCCATTTAGGGTTTAGGGTTTAAATCGTAGTATTGTCGTTAGTTTTTATTTGGTATGCTCACAACTTTTTGTAAGTGCATCTAGTGCCCCTTAGTGATTTTGGTGTATTGAAGACTTATAGGTTAAGAAACTTGATGCGTTTGTGAGGTGTACGCAGGTGCATAGAATACCTGGGGAGTTTGATATTTCACGAGAGAAAATGGGCCCTAAAATGAAGTTCTTGTTGAAGACTTTGACATTCTAAGACTTTTGCGAAGACTTTGAAGAGTGAAGAAATTGATGCTGACCTTGAAGACTTGATATTCATTTGAGGAATATGAAGCGTGAAGACTTTTGTTTTAGTAGTTTCATTTTCTCTTTCTTGAGTCATAAAACATAGTAGTTGTTAAAGAAATTAAGAAATGCTAAGGAAAAATTTCCATGTGATACTCAACTCAAATCCTACACTACCAATCCCTTGAGTGAAGCCATTGGAAATCTCGCCTAGTTCCAGTCAATTTCTTGATGCCGAGACACAATTCTTACTGGTCTCTGATGACTTTACTCTGTTGAGGAGTTAGGAATTCCTTGTCTTGGAATTACCTACAGTGAGAACATGATATACGAGAATTTGAGAGTGAAATTGAGTTAGTCGTTCTTGTCTTTATTGTGACTGTCCCAAAATATCTTATCCACCTAACGGTCATATCATTGAAGGGCATTTATGTCTTATCATGTAGGTATCTAGGCTATAAATAGCGCCCCCTACAACCACTAGATGGTTGGTTGCTCACGAAGAACTTGACACTTGTCATTTGAGAGCAACCTATCCTCAAAGGACTTTGGCGAAAATCATCAAGTGAGGAAAATCCAAAACCAAACCCCCTGAACCCAAAGTGATTGAAGCATCCTGAAGAAGGGTGATCTGCGTGGATCCGGCTTATTACCTTTGAAGGCTTGTGCTTCTTCCAGGACGGTTAGGCGTCAAGGTCTAGAAACATCCAAGAGGAATTGTGAATCGTAGGAGTGACCAAGAATGCATGAAGGTTTGGAAATCACTGAAGACTTACCACGAGTGATTGGGCCGAGAACTGCGTGGTCTTAGTTTCAAGGAGAATCTGTTGAGGAGTAGGTATGACTGACTTGCATGCTCGGAGGCTGAGTGTCGGGGCCCATGTGTGTCCTCGAGTTTAAATACTCGGCCGCTCCAACAGACGTACTGGCCGGGAAGCGATTGGGGCTAGTTTACCAAATCATTGTCTTCACCAACCTAACTGGTTCTATTTCTCCAACTCTTTCATTTCCTCATTCATGTTGAATATTTGTTCATATACTGTGCTTGAAGACTTTGGTTGAAGACTTTCACAAATTCCTCAGTTCAATTTCTTGATGCATTTGTCTTCATCTTGTGTTATCCACGTGATTTGCGTTTCCGTGCACTACTGTGCTAGTCTTTATTTCATCATCTTTGACTATGCTTGTGATACTGTTATGGCACACTTCTGGTACATATTCGGCTGCAAGTAGTTCTTCGCTAAAGAATTTCCTTGCGGCAAATTCACCGTTGAAGAATTCATAAAATCGCATATTCACCCCCTCTAGTCGATATAGCGCACTTTCAATTGGTATCGAGCAAGGTACTCCTTGTTACGTGATTTTAGTTTAACGCTGGAGTTTTTAGTTATCGTATGGTATGAAGAAAGTGACATGCCCTATCTTTGTGGTCATGATTATCCCAAGTGGAAGGCCATGATGAGAGCGCCTCATGGCAATGAGCAATGACTGTGGACAAATCAACGAGATTGGTCTTCGATCTATGCAAGATGGCGGGCCTTGATGATATTCTCAAGTACACTCGACTTGACATCTTGGCGAAGGATATCATCACCATTCCTGCCTATCGAGATGAATTGGTACGTGTCATCTTTAATCTTGAAACATAAGGACCCGAATCTCGATATGCATCTTCCATCAAACCCGTCATGATCCACAGTTTGAGGACTGGGAATCTCAAAAGCGATGACTTTGAGCAGAATCATCATCTTACGCATCATGTCTCATGGCAAAAGGCGGCGAGAGTAACGAATGCTCCTAAAGTTTTGTGATAGATCGATAATGATGAATCTAATGATGATAATCAGATCTTGTTATACCAAACTTGTTTGCATTGCCACTAAACAACAAAGGCCTTGGAACAAGTTCAAAACATGCTAGACAAAAGTGATGATATGTTGGGTGAAAGAAATGGATCGCATCAAAGCATTGGGTGAAAGTCTTGAAAGACTTCATCTCCAAGTTTGGCCCTCATCGAAGATCAACATAATACTCTCTTGTCTAGGATCATGAAACTTTCTTACCGAATCTCTTCAAAGCAAGATCTTGAAAAGCTAAGAGTGTGTTATGAAAGATCTTGAAGGAAGCGCGATTCATTACTAGCTCAACAAATCAAGCGCTTCTCGGAAGAATTTGTTCCTCCATGCTTAAAGTGCATTGAGCATGAATACCTTTAATTCTTCACTGAATGTTCAAATGCTTCCTTTATTACAAATTCTTCACGCCTCTTGCTATCACTAATTCCTCATCAAGGACATTGCTAGTATCCTTGACAATGCATGGCTGAAGGAATTGTACATGCCAGCATGTACAAAAGCCTCAAAGAGCATCAGGACTCTTTGTGATGTGCTAAAAGGATCCTCAGCGAAACCCTAGGAAGAGAGGTATTGCCTTTGAGAGAAACTCAATGCTTGATGGAACATATTGGAAGCTCAGCGTTACCCCAAAACCTCATGGAGTTCTTGCAAAGGGACCTCCAGTTGATCCATCTAACTTATCGGCTTTACATGTGAATCTCCTCATTCTTACGATGAGTCATTTGACTCAACTATAAACTGTTCAAAAATCGGAATGGTGAAGTATTTGCTAGATATGTTGGCACTAAGCTGCGAGAATGGTTCCCTATGAAGAAAATCTGGGTTCCCAAGAAGTGCCTTGAAAGTCTTCAGGTGAATGTCCTCATGACACCACCTGTGAAGAACAGGAACCCCAGATCAAATTCTTCATATGGACCAAATTCTTCATATGGATCCAAAGTCCTCCTATGGACCAAATTCCTCACATGGATCAAATTCCTCAAAGGATCAAAGTCCTCATATGATTATCATCGTGCTAACAACTTCTGTTCTCCATGAGGGTAGAGCTAAGGGCTATGAATATGTGCATTATTCTTCAAACCATTATGTTCATAAGTCCTCGAAGAATTTCTCCTTATTCATACTTACCTAACCCCTCTTATGTGAAGCGAAATGGTTTGGCCTCTATGCCACCATTCTCGTATGGTGCTTTCATGAGTGATGAACTCTTTGCCACCTCCAGATGTGGGTGGTGAAGAAAAGAACTAATCTCTTCTGAGGTCAGGTCTCGGGCGTGCTTTAGCGTCTGAAGAATTTCTTGAGGACACGACAAAATTGCACGAAGAATAGCCGAGCGAATCATGATGAAATGAACTTTCATTTCACACGTCCTCATCTTGCTATATCATTTCTTTGATTGATGAAATTCATCTGATGAACTTGATATCATATTCTTCTTTGATGAAGCATATGAGATTGTAAGCTACACTAATTCATCTGCGGGATGATCAACCCAAAACTCTTGAAGTGGGTCCTCGATAGTGGATGTCAAATCACATGTTTGGTGACAAGAATCTATTGATGGATGCTCCCTTATCACGTCACATCTGAAGCATATCATCTTTGCTTGACAAAGGCAAAAATCGGTGTTGGGTCTTGGTAAGGTTGCAATCTCTAAGGATAAACACATGGACAAAGTCATGCTTGTTGAGTCCTTAGGATACAACCTCATGTCGATCTCAATGCTTTGTGATCTTGATATGGTTGTTGTCTTTGGCAAATATCGCTGTGTTGTGATTATGGAAGCTGACAATTCCAAAGTCTTGAAGGCTTTAGGAGAGGAGATATTGTATATTGTTGATTTCTCTGGGACCACAACCAGCCGTGTGTCTACTTGCAAAAGCTTGAAAAGGCTGGCTATGGCATCGACGACTTAGTCATGCCTTGGCATGAGGAATTTGCACACGCTGCGAAGAAGAAGCATGTCATTGGCATTGAGAATGTCAAATTCCTCAAGGATCACTTATCTCGGAGCTGTGAAGCTGGAAAAATGACCAAGGCCAAGCATCCAGTGAAGACTATCATGACCACTACTCGTCCATTGAATTGCTTCATGGACCTCTTGGGACCTAATCATTACTCGGCGGTCACTAATGATGCATCTCTATATGGTTTTGTCATTGTTGATGATTACTCTCGATATACATGGGTACATTGTTGCCTACAAACATGAAGTGGGAAGTCTTCAAGCGATTTTCCTCGAGGGCTTCAACCAACTTTGGTGTGAAGATCAAGCACATCGAAGTGACAATGGGCCTGAGTTCAAAATTCGGTCTTGATGACTATCTTGATGAACTTGGTATTACTCATGAGTTATCTCCCTATACTCCTCGACAAAATGGGCGTCGTGGGCGCAAAACGAGAACTCTTGTTGAGATGGCTACTTTATGCTTGATGAATACAAAGCCTTCGGCGTTTTGGATTGATGCAATTGATCTGCGTGCCACATCATCAACAGTATATCTTCACAAATTCTTCAAGAAGGCGCCTATGAACTCCTCACGACAAGAAACCCAATGTGAGTTATTTCAAAGTCTTGATTGCTAAATGTTGGATTAGAGATCCTCACCACAATTCTAAATTTGCAAAAGCACATGAAGGTTTATGCTTGGTTCTGGAAAGGACTTGCACACCTCTGAGTCTTCAACATTGTTCTTCACAAGATTGTTGACCTTTGTAGATGTCGGTTCGATGAAACTAATGGCTCGCATAAAGAGCACCTACATACATGTTAGATGAACCAGGCACGAGGATTCTATCAAGTTCAAAACAGCTGAGGATGTCATTCCTCTGAAGAATCTCTGAAGAATTCATTCTGTTCATGAAGAACGTCGGTGATGCACTGAAGAAAATCTTGAGGAAAATGGTCTTTGAAGAAAATCTTGATCAAATTCCTCGCGACAACCAGCTCATCCTCGCGTTGCAAAAGAAGTGCAAGTGGAGAAGATCATCGATGACATTAGAGCACGAGGTCCTCTCACGCTCAAAAGCTTCACATTTATCTAACTTTTGTGGGCACTATGCTTTTGTCTCTATCCGAGAGCCCACTAAGGTAGATGAAGCATTTGGGCAGAGTGGATTCGGGCTATGCAAGAAGAATTACATCGATTCGAGCTCAACAATGTCAGGGCTGGTCAAACGTCGAGATCCTCCATAAGCATAATATCATTGGCACAAAGTGGATCTACCGCAACAAGCAAGATGAAAATGGCCTTGTGGTGAGGAATAAGAAAGCCGACTAGTAGCTCAAGGCTACACACGGTTGAAGAATTGATTTGATGAAACTTTTGCACTGTTGCTAGACTTGAGGCTATTAGCATATTATTGCCTTATGCTAACCATCATGATATCATCTTATATCAAATGGATGTGAAAAGTGCATTCCTCAATGGTAAGCTTGAGGAAGAAGTATATGTTACTCAACCCCAGTTTTGAAGATCCAAAGAATCGACAAAGTCTTGAGACTTAATAAGGCCCTCTATGGCCTCAAGCAAGCCCCTCGGGCGTGGTATGATACATTGAAGGAATTCTTAGTGAAGAATGGCTTCACACCCAGATCACTCGACCCTACTCTCTTTACTAAATCTTATGATGGTGAACTGTTTGTGCCAAATATATGTTGATGATATTATCTTTGGCTGTCTTGACCAACGTTATAGTGATGAATTTGCCTATATGATGAGTGAAGAATATCAAATGTCTATGATGGGAGAGTTGAAATTCTTCTTAGGTCTTCAAATTAAATCGCGCAATAATGGCATATTCATATCTCGGAGAAATACCTCAAAAGATGTCTTGAGGAAATTCGGCATGCAAGATTGCAAAGGCGTCAAAATTCCTATGCCCTAAATGGCCATCTATGCCTTGATGAAAATGGTATTGACTTGATCACAAGGTATACGCTCCATGATTGGTTCTTTATTGTACTTATGTGCATCTAGGCGAGATATAATGCTTAGTGTTTGCATGTGTGCCCGATTTCAAGCTTTGGAAGGAATCACACCATAAGGTGTGAAGCATATTCTTGATATCTAGCTCACACACCACACTAGGATTATGGTACCCCAAGGGCTCTTGCTTTTGATCTCATTGGATATTCGACTCGACTATCTTTGGTGATCGTGTGGACACAAGTCAACATCAGCACTTGTCATTTCCTCGGACGATCTTTGATGCATTGGTCCTCGAAAAGCAAGCGCGTATCTGCATCTACTTTGAAGCTGAATACATTGCTGCTGGCTCTTCTGTGCTCAAGCTGCTTTGGATGAAGCAAACCCTCAAGGACTATGGCGTCAGCGTGAAGAATGTGCCTCTCTCTCTGCGACAATGAGAGTGCCATCAAGATTGCTCACAACCAGATTCAACTCGAAGACAAAGCACATTGATTAATCATCATTTTCTTCGTGATCATGTGTTGAAGGCGACATCTCCATCGAGCATGAAGGCTGAAGAACAGACTATTTGATATCTTCACTAAGCCCTTGGATGAGAAGAGATTTAGCAAGTTGCGGTGTGAGCTAAATATCTTAGAATCTTGAATGTTCTTTGAAAGGACACATCCTAACTTATGCAAAATTGATGACTTAGATGTACAACACATGAAGAAAGCGTTTTTCTTCAATCAATGAAGAATAACACTCTAAGTGTGAAGAAATTAATGAAGAATTTGATTCTCAGAACCCTACGACAATTATGCGATGTTATGAAATCATCATTCTTATCTGATTGGGTCGCATACACCACAAAAGTTGAAAATCTTCAATTTGAGTTTTCCTCATTTTGAAATTCTTCATTTTCAAATTCTTCAACTTTGCAAAATCTTCATATGTTCCGTCGTTTTCTTCATTGGCTATATATATATATGAGTTTATGTCCTCTGACATTCACTTATAGCTATTTCTTCAAGTTGCTTTTTACGCTAAAGTGAATGTGATCGGACCCTTCCCCTCTATGCTATACTCAACCCAATCTATTCACAAATTCTTCATGTGCGTTCTATTTGAAACTTCGTTCAAAATCTTCTTTGTCCTTGTCGGTGAAGAAATTGCGAAGCGAAACTTTAAAACAAATCTTATCCAAATTTTGGTTTTTGCGCTCAAACCATTCCGCATCCCACGATGCATTATTCTATTCACCCACGATCTTACGATCTCAACTACGCGATGCGTGGGTGACACATGTCGCGAAGGAGAAAGGCGAGGGGCATGTTAGTCCCAAAATCTTGAAGTGAACAGTTTTTCACGTGTCTATAAATACCCTCTCCCTTCCTCACTTCATTTACTCCTTTGCGCTAGCTCTCTCTCTCGAGCTCCTCAAACCCTAAGCCGCCGCTTCTCCATCAATCGCGGTGAGGAAAAGCTTCGCTACCTCGACCTCGCGCCGTCGTACTCGCGCGATTCTTGAAATCTTCACTCATGCTTGCGCCGTAGCTGTCTTCCTCTGCCAAGTTAGGGGCGTGGAGATCTAACTGACGAACTTCATCGATGTTCTTCTCGGTTAAATCGTGTTCTTCACCGGGTAATTAAAGTTACTTTTATTACTCACTTTGATTCTCAAACTTTCTGAAAATCTTCAAAGGTGTTTATTCTTCAAATCTTCACATATGAACACCTCACACCATATGATCTTGATCTATTTCTCTAAGCAATCATTTTCTTCAGATTCCCTAATTGTGTGGATCTTGATCTGTACAACTCTCGGAACCTAAGACAAAACGCTTAGTGAAATTCCTCAAAGTTCATCTGGTAAATTCCTCAAAACTTGTTCTTTTGAAAAAACCTTACGAGAACACATATGACCTCTCAAATTCCTCGCACCTATACTCTGTTCCACAGGTACTCATGTCCTTTGCTTGAATCACTAGGTTCTCATCAACAACCGGTATCAAGCTGCAGCATTAGTGCCGGTTTGTATTAGAGCAGCATAAGTATCCTCGAGTATGGTTGAATGGTTTGCATTAATCTTGATCATTTGAACTTTAATGCCAATTAGGAAGCAGAACCATATAAAGGGGAAAACAAAGTGGCGTGGGCTTTAGATCACCTTTAGTACTTTTAATGAACCGGCTAAAATTGACCCTCGAAAAAGGTCCATACAGCGAAGTTAATTGTAAATTATCATGAAGAATGGTTTGAAGAAGAGACCATGAAAGGAGGAAAAAGCTTTGAGGTCGCATGGCCCTTTGAGATCACGATGACATTTATAAGGACTATTGCACACTGAGTGAAGCAAAATTGAGCCAAAGAAAACAAAAATCAGCGTAAAGTCGCATTAGGAGGATTGAGCGAAGATGGGCCCTCAAGAATGGAGGAATCTGGAGATATGTGACTCCAAAGTACATGAAGAAATTTGCCTCAAATCCTCCATGCCAAAGAGCTCCATTGGCATTTTGGCCAAATGGCTGATCCCTGACATCAAGCGTGGTGAGGACTTTCACGAAGGAGATGGGCTAGCGCCAAGCTAAATTGGCAAGACAAGCCAAGGAGGCGGTGAAGAAATTCAATGAGGATTACTTGCTTCCACTGCTTTGGCTCGAGACCTCGGTCGAGCAGAAATCTATGCCAAAGCCTGCTCGTAAGCCAAGTGCTTCACCATGGCGCCCTCACATGCAAGTTCCTCAAAGCAATGCCCTCACGGCAAATTCCTCCTGCTACTCTTGCTCCACAAAGTCCTCGACAGCTCCTTCAAAGTCCTCGGCTCTGACACATCTGCTACATGTCAAAAGACTTCTGGTTTCTCGTTGCCTCTGGTGTCTCGGCCAGTTCCTCGTGCACCAATTTCCTCATTCGAGGCCCCTGCATTTGAAGACTAAAACAATAGTTGGGCCAGCGTCCTCGGCGAAGTCAAGGAGAAGCAGAGTGCATTCCATGTGCCTTCGATGATGAAGCTTCGATGATGAACTTGCGAAATCATCGAGAGAACAGTGAAGGGCGCTAGAGCCAAACTTTTTATACTCTGTACCTTTGCTTTTGGATCGAGGAAAATCCTCGACTACATTGATCTCACGGCACAAGGATCCAAACACCCCGTGCACGTTTTCATCGACTCACGGTCAAAGTCACATCTTGACCCATTTCATCACTCAAGAGAAATGGAAGTTTGAAAAGGCAGAGAGATCAAGAAGCTGTCAGAAAGGAGAAGCTCACGAAGAAAAATGTTGTCCGAATGACACGAAAAAGGAACTTCTCAAGGCTCGGTCTAAAATTCAAGCCCTCGGCAAAGACTTTGATGCCTACTATGCTGATTGGCAAGGAGACAAAGTGAGATTAAATCAATCGTAAAGAAGCACTGAAATGTTGCAGCCCCATCGCAACAAAAGAAAATCTTCATTGCTTGAGACTGCTTATTTCTTTGAAGAACATGCAATAACTTTTGATGACTTTCAACTTCTTTGAAGAAAATGCTAGTTCGAGTGATGACTCCATTCCAGCGTGAAGAAATTGCGGGCATCCACTAGTGGTGCTTTGAAGAAAGCTGAAGAGATCGAACGGCTGCATCGATTCTTTGAAGAAAAATCAACGAGATTCCTCGCTCCTCCTACCAACTCCAATTCTTCCATCGCCTATGATGTGAAAGAAGACCAAGAGCTAGGAAGCGTGCAGTGAAAAAAAGGAAGGCATCGGCTCGTCAAATTCTTGATTGCGAAGATGAAGCCAACCAGCTCACTGAAAATCAATTGATGTTGTTCCAATTTCTCCATGCCATCAAGGACCTTGTTCCTTTGGAGAGACTATGTGATCCCCAGCGGATCGATGAAAATCATACGCTCTTTTGTGAATGATTGATGAAAAATTGAAGTGGACGAAAATCCCTTCAGCCGGTCATTTCCTCACCTATGCCTCGGTTCACAGGTGAAGAGGTGGTGTTAAGTAATTGAAGATGAAGATAATGGATATAGGATGCACCACACCTATGATGAATGATGACTTTTGGAAAGTCGGCATCCCAATACTCCTCTCTTCACACCTATCCAGCAGATTCCTCTGTCCCTTGATGACATTCAGCTGGGCTCTGAAGAAACTCATCCCACTCCCTCTGTTCATGAAGAAATTCCAGCCAGTAGCTGGTGAAGAACACTCTTTGTTGCGAATCCTGAGGTTGCACAAGAAGAGGAACGAGAATTCCTCGACTAAAGAACTTGAGCTCGCGATTCTGAGGAGTGGTAATGCAACTCTTGACATCCCTACTTGAAAGCCAAGAATCCGTTCTCAAAGCAAGCGAAGTTCAAGGCTGAAGACTTCTTTTCGAGCATGTATTCTTCACTTGTTACAACCCCTATGACTCTGCTGCGCATAAGGAAGAAGCGTTTACGACTACTAGTCAAGCCAGCTTCTATTCCTCGGTGTTTGTTTGACAAAGACAAAATCTTGATCATGAACATATTCCTCACGTGGACATGGAATCTCTGCCATGCTTGAGCGATCCTCGGTGTTCTTCACGATGCGAGATTACTAAATTTCTACATGGACTACTGTGATTGGAATGAAGAACTCATTCTTGAGTTCTCGCTACACTGCATATCCTGGAGAGCTTTGAAGATGTCAACTCATGGGTGTTGGATTGGATACTGAAAA
Source organism: Aegilops speltoides (assembly GCA_021437245.1). Classification (NCBI taxonomy): domain Eukaryota; kingdom Viridiplantae; phylum Streptophyta; class Magnoliopsida; order Poales; family Poaceae; genus Aegilops; species Aegilops speltoides. The sequence continues at coordinate 2,218 of JAHHZJ010004771.1, read as the reverse complement.
CACTCACTACAAGGCACCACAGCTGAATTGCCGTGTCCTTCCTCTCGATCCTCCCCATGGCGATTGCACGTTGCATCTCTGGTGACCACTGATGACAAATCACTATATGCAAGTGCTCATGAAGCCTTTGAAGCACAGGCAGGCCCCACGAACCAAATTCCTCGTCAGGAATTACTCTATGTGCCTCGGACTGTCTATCGCATTCAGCGAAGACAATGAGTCCTATCAAAGGCCATGACTCAAATGATGAAGAAGTCGTTGGCATCATGAAGAATATGCTTTCAACATCATTCATGGCGTTCCTGTCAACTTCCATGATTTCTTCATGAGGACTCAGGCAATATTGCTATGTCACCATTAATTGAAGCCCTATGCTCCTTGGATTATGAGATTCATCGAGGGCAAGATCTTCCTTTGAATTACAAAGGACACTCCCGAACCACAGTAGCTACTTGCCTCCCATTGAAGTCCTCAAGCAGACGGTTTCATCGGTGATGATAAAGGCAAAGGCAATTTGTGATCGATGAAAACGTTAAATCCATTGGATGGTCGAATTTAGCTTGGCTGCATCTTACTCTACCAATGTGACTCTCGCCACACATGACTACTTAAATACCTCAGCCAAGCAAAATCCTCAAGCCCACGGCACCGAGGTGATGGTGGCCGTGAAGTTACTCCTCGGTCTTCATCGGAAGGTTGATCGCAATCACAAATGGGTAAGCGTCGGTTTGGTGCACTTCTTCACAATTTGACCTCAACACACAATGAAGAAGAAGAACCAATACTACCTTCATGAAACCTTCAACTTCCTTTGTTCTGTCCTCTACTCATGTCTATAAGCCTTTGAAGAAGCTGAAGACTATGGGTCTCAAGGAAGAATTTGGCGAGTCGCACCTCCTCCGAAGAAATTCAAGAGGTCAAAGTTCCTCCACGGTGGCCGGCTCTTATTCTTCATCGTATTGACAGCTGATGATATGATATTTGGACGACAACTGCGGCAGGCCTACCTCTGACAAACAACCCAACAATAGCGCTCCTCCATCGACCCAGAAATTCTTGAGGCGTTAGTCCTCGACTTCAATCCTTTTGGTCATTTTGATGACAAGCGGGAAATCTGAGTTAGTCTTCAAGCGGGTCTATATTAAGGGCATTTTTAAGTTACAACTCTCGTTCTTACGAAACTTTTATTTGGATGGAGTTGTAATCTTAAACCCGATGGTCTTACGATACTTTTGTTGCTTGCTCTGAGCTTTTGTTGATGCTTTATTCCAAGCATGCTTATTCTCGCATTAATTCTTCATTGCGCTTGTCTTTGAATTTCATCGAGCACTATATTTCATCATGCATTTCAAATTCTTCATATTACATATCAAATCGTGTATAAGATTACAAGATATAGGGAAGAGATCCATGATTCAACTCTTCAAATGTGCATTGCCTCAAGCATAAATTCCTCACTATGCACATCTTGAGGAGTTCTTCTATATCTTGCAATCAAATTCCTCAAATCAGTATTTACACTTCATATGTTTATCCCGTTGAAAACTTAACCTATGTTGTCATCAATCACCAAAAGGAGATTGTAAGTGCATCTAGTGCCCTTAGTGATTTTGGTGTATTGAAGACTTATAGGTTAAGGGACTAATCGTTTGTGAGTGTACACGAGGTCTATAAGTCTATGAGGAGTTTGATATTTATAGAGAAAATCGACCCTAAAATGAAGTTCTTATTGAAGACTTTGATATTCGAAGACTTTCTTAAGACTTTGAAAGTGAAGAAATTGGTGTGACCTTGAAGACTTGGTATTCATTTGAGGAACATGAGCGTGAAGACTTTTGTTTCGTAGTTTCATTTTCTCTTTCTTGAGTCATAGGAAACACCATCTTTGTTAAAGGGTAGAAATACTAAGGAAAAATTTCCATGTGATGCTCAACTCAAAATCCTACACCTACCAATCCCTTGAGTGAAGCCTTTGGAAATCTCATACATTCGGTCACTTTATTGATGTGAGGCGAAGTTCTTACAGTGTTGATGAATTTATTCGGCGAGGAGTTAGGAATTAGCTATCGAATGCCTACGATGAGGAACATGATAATACGAGAATTTGAGAGTCAAATTTCCGACCGTTCTTTGCTTCTTGGATGTCCCAAAATATCTTATCCACCTAGGTCATATCATTGAAGGGCATTTATGTCTTATCATTGGGCTGCTCAGGCTA
>JAHHZJ010004766.1:0-16111 GCA_021437245.1 Aegilops speltoides | reverse complement strand
TATTTGGGTGAGGAAGATGAACTTCCGTCGAGGACGACTTCATTTCAAGAAGGGAGGATGATGAGGACATCAATAACATTGTTACACCCACAGCCCCTATTGCTATACATTTTGGACCAATTACAAGAGCTCATGCATCAACTAAATTACTGGTACTTTCGTTTCTTGGTAATGATTCTAATGTTCATGAGAATATGATCTTGCCTAAATTGGATACATTTGTTTTGCTTACAAATGAAGGGCCTAGCTTGGAGAAGGATGAACATTGGAGCAAGAACAAGCATGGAGATGATGGCATGCGCAAAGGGACAAGCGGAGTTACAAGTGATGATTTCAGGACTTTGAAGCCACCATAATGAGTGCATGAAGCCTTGGACGAAATATACAAGATGCCACTTCATAAATTTCGTCCGGAGGCTATTCTAGGTCTTCGTCACCTTATTATTGGGCAGACCCATGTAATTTCGAAATACATAAGTATAGGCTATTTTTAGAGTCCGTATGTGTGGGGAAACAAGAGATAGGGTTAGTTTGGACCCCTCTACCAAGGGCCACGAAATTCACCCCTCTTCCTCCATATATACAGCCCTTAGGGCACCGTTTAGACTTTGGGTTATGTTTAGATCAAAAGTTTGCCATAGCTGCAACCCGCGTGCCGTTTGTGTTCAATCGACGGACAAAAGCGTCCGAGAACCCCACCTTGATCAATAAAGCTTTCATCTTATATTCGCAATATCCAGATTACAATCTTAGTTTCTTGCTTGTTCTTCATTTGCTCGCAGGAAATAGACCTCGTGGTCAGGTTGATCGTGCTCGGCGTGGTCGATAACCTCTCGGAGTTGGTTTAGCGATTGCTAAGGCGCGGCGTCCTCGCCACCTTCGTGATCGGATCGTCGAAGTCGACTTCCACCAAAGCGAAATCCACCATCTCATCGAAACACGGGACACCTTTGCCTCTATCAAAAGCTTTATTGATCAAGGTGGGGTTCTGTGACGCCTTTGTCGGGTCGTTGAACACAAACGAAGTACGCGAAGTTGCAGCTATGGCGAACTTTTGATCTAAACAAACCCCAAAGTCTAAACGGTGCCCTAAGGGCTGTATATATGGAGGAAGAGGGGGTGAATTTCGTGGCCCTTGGTGGAGGGGTCTGAAACTAACCCTATCTCTTGTTTCCCCACACATACGGACTCTAAAATAGCCTATACTCTTGTATTTCGAGATTACATGGGCTGGCACAATAATAAGGTGGCCTTGACACCTAGAATAGCCTCTGGCCAGAAACTTATGAAGTGGCATCTTGTATATTTCGTCCAAGGATTCATGCACTCATTATGGTGGCTTCAAAGTCTGAAATCGTCACTTGTAACTCCATTCTTGTCCCCTTATGCATGCCATCATCTCATGCTTGTTCTTGCTCCAATGTTCATCCTTCTCCAAGCTAGGCCCTTCATTTGTAAGCATAACAAATGTATCAATTTAAGCAGCATCATATTCTCATGAACATTAGAATCATTACCAAAAGCGAAAGTACTGTAATTCGGTTGGCGTCTTGTGAGCTCTAGTAATTGGTCCAGTATGTATAGCAGCAGGGGCTGTGGGTGTAACAATGGTATTGATGTCCTCATCACCTCTACTTGGCTCTCACACGGCTATGGGCTATTTACCACTCGTCACCTTATGCCCATACTATTGTGTTCACTTTGCATGTTATGCTTGCTCCTATGCCTTTGCCATGCAATTGTGACCCTTGCTTGCATCTACCCATGATTCACCAATATGATATCCCTATGTGTATGTGCATGCTTGGTGGAGATCCTTGTTGCTTTTGCCATGTTTATCATGTGCCCCATGCTATTGATGCTTGTTGTGTTGGGAGAGTCATGATGCCCCATTGCTACTTACATATGGTCTCTGTAATACATTGATGCTATTTACTCACATCTTGCTTTCATGCTTGTGATATGTCATGTGCATTATTCATGCCCACTATTTGCACACATGACATGCTTGCCATGATTCCTCCTAGTATGTTCCATCTTCACACTACTAGCTTGCTTAACAGTTGCTATGATTGCTTGCTATGTTGCATCACCCATGTTCCACTATTACTTGCTTTCTTGGGTTGATGACATATATGCTCATGCCTCTCACAAGATTTGTCATGATCATTACCTCTTGTCTCCATTAGTTGCATCTCTCATATCACCTTGTATTGAGTGCCAACTTGCTATGCTTATTGATCTTGGAGACTTGGACACTTTACTTGTGATGCATGTTCGTTTGATTGAGCCTATTGCATTTGGTTGTTCTCGCATCATATGCCTCCATACTATCTGGCGCTCCTTGTACTTTCTTATGATGAGCATGATGTGTACACTTGTTGCGTATCTTACCACTCAATGATAGGTTTTGCATTTCCGCTAACCTCATTTGTTTTTCAGTGTTTGTCATGTTATTTCATTTTGGAGGTTTCACAAGGCGATGCGTTATCGACAACTTGGTTATGTGAAGGCATACATGATGTGCAACTCCAACATCTTGGGGAACATTCATAAGGTGAACTCCTTCCCTTTGAGCCACTCTCAAGTATGCATATTGGATGGGTCACTCTTTCATTGTTGTTTCCTTCTTGTTGTCTACATGATACATCTCATGCTTGTTGGAGGCGACATTGGAGATTGGCTACATGGACCTTCACATTGAGGCGCTTCGCACTTATTGGATGCACCTTGAAATTCCACTCATGCCACGACATCGAGCATTGGTACATCAACACTCCTTTGACACCTTGCACTCCCACATCCATATTGGTTGATTGTGCTCATATATGTCATGCTCGATGGACATATCATACTCACCACAAGTTTGCACCCTATGCATGGATTGACTCACATTATGATTGCCTTGTTGCATCTTGTATTACCATGTCATCCATGATATCTTAGCTTGTTCACTTCCTTAGCAAATTTGTTGTGATCTTCCTTGATGGCATATTCATACATCATGATCATATTGCCCACCATCAATTGCATGATAACATATACATATTGAGCATCCATTGCCATGTTCATGCTTTTGATGCACCATCCCATTATGACATCATTTTGCACAATGGTAGAATTTGTCGCTTTGTGCACCATGCTAATTATCCCATGAATTCTTTGCATATCATTCTATATCATCTTGATAAGCTTCATGCGCTTTGTCACGCACTATCCTAAGCGGACTCACGCTTCATTGATGGACACTTTGTGCGCTAACCATTGTATTTCCAAGTGTACTTTGTGTTTGCTCATTTTGCCGTACCACATACAGGAGACACCTTGGAGTACTTGGATTCATAAGGCCTTCACCTCGTCCCACTACAAGTCCGTCCCGACACCCGTTTCCATGGTGATGAGGATCACGATCCGAGTCGGATCTTTCCCAAGGGGGATATGATGCGGAGCATCCCGTTCATCCCCATGTACACTCTGACTACTCTCAAGCCCCAAGGATACATAAGATGAGACCTCGACTATCGCCATTGGACACAAGGTGAATTCACTCCTCTTGAACCATCACTTTTAGCATATGAGACACGGCTACTACCTCATGCACGGACCTTGCGTACACTCAGGTACAACCAAGATGACCATGGAGAATCCAGGACCAAGGCCAAGCATGGAAGAGGAGAAGGAAGAAGAAGAATGGAGCAAGGCTGGAGCTGCCGGATCATCCGGACACCCAGCCGGATCATCCGGCCCAGCGGATCATCCGGACCCTCCCGGATCGTCCGGTAGGCACCGAGGCCTGCTGAAGCGGATCATCCGGAACTCGGCGGATCATCCGGACCCGGCGCCCGGATCATCCGGGACCCGTCCGGATCATCCGGCCTTGCTGCGCGCATGACTTGGGCGAGGCCGTGTACCTCGCCCCTCACTTACCCCTTGTGGCTTAGCACTATAAATAGACCTCCTCCTCCCCACTTTGAGGGTTAGCGTTGATTTAGCTCAAGTTAGAGATGAAGCTTGGCTCATCTATCGGATCTCCTCCTCGTGAGAGACCGCGGCCTCTTGGAGAAGATCCTCTCGGATACAAGACCCTTTACGGGAAGATCCCTCGTGGATTCAAGACCTCCTCTCGGAGAAGAGCGGTTACCTTTGTATCTTTCCTTTATTGATTTTGGACCATGTATCACTCGTTAGCCCGATGATCTAGACCTTGTGTGATTGATCTCTTGTCGGTTGAGTGTCTCTCTCGTTCTTCCCCGTGATTTCCTCGTGTTCTTCCGCGCGTTCTTCGTGTTTCCTCCGTAGGATCCCCTCCAAACGTGAAAGATCGACGAATTAGGGTTCCACCCTACATCACTTCGCCAAGCACCGCGAGATATAAGGAGAAGGGAGAGAGGTGGGGCTGTGCCAAGAGGAGAAGTACTTGTGTATTGGCAGCCCCCAGACCTCAAGTATTTATAGGGGAGGGAGGGGCTGCGCCCTCTAGGGTTCCTCCCGGGGTGGCGGCAGCCCCAGATCCCATTGGGTGGAGGCGGAGGAGGAGAGGAGGCGCTCTGGGGTGGGCCTTAGGGCCCATCTGCCCTAGGGTTTGCCCCTCCCACTCTCCCTGCGCCTGGGCCCATTGTGGGGCGCACCAGCCCACACAGGGCTGGTTCCTCCACACATGGCCCATGCAGCCCTCCGGTCGATGGCCCCACTTGGTGGACCCAGGACCCTCCGATGGTCGATGCGTTACCGATAAAACCGAAACTTTTCCGGTGACCAAAACAGGACTTCCCATATATAAGTCTTTACCTCCGGACCATTCCGGAACTCCTCGTGATGTCAGGGATCTCATCAGGGACTCGAACAACATTCGGTAACCACATACAAACTTCCTTTATAACCCTAAGCGTCGCCAGACCTTAAGTGTGTAGACCCTACGGGTTCGGGAGACATGTAGACATGGCCGAGGCGTTCTCGGTCAATAACCAACAACGGATCTGGATACCCATGTTGGCTCCCATGTTCCACGATGATCTCATCGTATGAACCACGATGTCAAGGACTCAATCGATCCGTATACAATTCCCTTTGTCTAACGGTATTTTACTTGCCGAGATTCGATCGTCGGTATACGATACCTTGTTCAATCTCGTTACGGCAAGTCTCTTTACTCGTTCCGTAACACATCATCCGTGATCAACCCCTTGGTCACATTGTGCACATTATGATGATGTCCTACAGTGGGCCCGGAGATACCTCTCCGTTTACGGGTGACAAATCCGATCTCGATCCGTGTCAACCCAGACACTTTCGGAGATACATGTAGTGCACCTTTATAGTCACCCGGTTATGTTGTGGCGTTTGATACACAAACACTCCTCGGTATCAGGAGTTACGATCTCATGGTCTAAGGAAGAGATACTTGACATTGGAAAAGCTCTAGCAAGCGAACTACGATCTTTGTGCTATGCTTAGGATTGGGTCTTGTCCATCACATCATTCTCCTAATGATGTGATCCCGTTATCAACGACATCCAATGTCCATAGCGAGAAACCATGACTATCTGTTGATCTGTGAGCTAGTCAACTAGAGGCTTACTAGGGACATATTGTGGTCTATGTATTCACACATGTATTACGATTTCCGGATAATACGATTATAGCATGAATAAAGACAATTATCATGAACAAGGAAATATAATAATACTTTTATTATTGCCTCTAGGGCATATTTCAAACACGCCTAAGTGGCGAAACACCTTAGGACACAAGAGAAATGCATGGCAGAACACTCAACAAACACGTGGAATGGTGTGGAAGAACACAAGAGGTGGTGGTGAAACAAAATGAGAAAGACAGAAAAAATGGCCGAAAGTTTCTGGATAGGCCGTGCGCACGGGGTATGTGAGGCCCGTGTGCACGGGGTCCCGTGTGCACGGGGTCCCGATGGCCCGTGTGCACGGGGTGTCCCAAGAGCGAATGAACTTCTGTGATTTCGTGGGGATTTCAACTTTTTGGCCAAATTCCAGTGGGGATGGGTGGGGATGATGGTGGAGGTGTAGATCCACTTGCCAAACACCAAATTCGTGGATCAAATCAACCAAATCTCACAAGATCAACAAATTGCAAGAAAAATTTTGGGGCTATTTTTGGTGGGAATTTTCGGATTAGGACGAAAAGCAACAAAATCAAGCTAGAAAGTGGAAGGTAGGGACTCCAAGATGTGAATCAACGTGGCTCATGATACCATATGATGTAGGGTAGAACCCTAGGAAGGATCTTTTCACACTTGGAGGGGGGAAAATGGAGAGAAATCACAAGAACAACAAGAACACAAGGATGAACACAAAGAGGCAATCACTCCAACAATTCCCAATTACACATCCACTAGAGTAACAACACAGATCCACAAGTCTCAAACACAATCAAAGGAAAGATACAATGGCAAAGTTCATCCCAAATCCAAAGGAAGAGGGGTCTTCGTGGTAGATAGTCTTCTCCCAATGGAGGTCTTGAAATCCTCAAGGATTCTTCCCTAGGGGGTCTTGATCCTCAAAGAGGGAAGGTAATGGAGCAAAGCTCACCAAGATCTCATCTAATACTTTTCTAACCTAAACATGGCCTAAGTACGAATTATATAAGCTTGGGGTCGAAGGAGGAGAGTGGGCCGAAGATGCAATCTCGGCCGGCCATCTGGGAGGCCCGTGCGCCTGGAGTAAGTTGGGCCCGTGCACCTGAGGTCCCATGGGCATGACCTGCCTTGCGTCTTGCAGGGGTGCTTCAGCGCCAACTCTCTGGATAGTCCATGGGCACGGGGTTTACAGGGGCCCGTCCTTGCAGGGGTGGCTGGAGCTTCTGTCTTTGCTTCTTGTTGTCCTTCTTCTTGGTCCTCGTGGCCTTGGGGTGGTTCTCCATCTCCTTGGTGATGCTCCTGAGCTTCTTGGTGATGTTCCTCTTCATACCTAAGGAGGCATAGCACATTTTGGTCAGGTAGTAGACATGTTCTATTTGTGTCCATATGCAAGTCTAGTAGGAAGGAGTTCACCTCGGTTTCCAAAGCACGTGCTCTAGCTCTTGTCATGGGTCCTTGTGGGGTTGGATGTGTTGATGTAGAGTCCATGGGGATGATGGAAGGATGCTCCGCATCATATGAGCTTGTGCATTTCCTTAGCAAATTTGTTGTGATCTTCTTTGACGGCATATTCATACATCATGATCATATTGTCCACCATCAATTGCATGATAGCTTACACATATTGAGCATCCATTACCATATTGATAGAGGCAAAGGTGTCCCGTCTTTCGATGAGATGATGGATATCGCTTTGGTGGAAGTCGACTTTGACGATCCGACTACGAACGTGCGAGGATGTCGCGCCTTAGCATTCGCTAAACCAACTCCGAGAGGTTATTGACCATGCTGGAGCACGATCAACCTGACCACGAGTGCATTTCCTGTGACAAGCGAAGAACAAGCAAGAAGCTGAGATTGCAATCTGGATATTGCGAATATAAGATGAAAGCTTTATTGATCAAGGTGGGGTTCTAAGATGTCTTTGTCTGGTCGCTGAACACAAACGAAGTACGCGAAGTTGCAGCTATGGCGAACTTTATTCTAAACAAAACCCAAAGTCTAAGCGGCGCTTGAAGACTGTATATATATGGGGAAAAGGAGAATTTCCTGGCCCTTGAGGTGGGGTCTAAAACCAACCCTAACTCTTGTTTCCCCACATACGGACTCTAAAATAGCCTATACTTAAGTATTTCGAAATTACATGGGCCTGGCCCAATAATAAGGTGTGCAGCACCTAGAATAGCCTATGGACGAATATTATGAAGTGGCATCTTGTATATTTCGTCCAAGGCTTCATGCACTCCTTATGGTGGCTTCAAAGTCCTGAAATCATCACTTGTAACTCCGTTCTTGATCCTTAGCATGCCATCAACTCCATCGTGTTCTTGCTCCAATGTTCATCCTTCTCCAAGCTAGGTCCTTCATTTGTAAGCAAAACAAATGTATCCAATTTAAGCGACATCATATTCTCATGAACATTAGAATCATTACCAAGAAAGCGAAAGTACACGGTAATTTAATTGGCGTCTTGTGAGCTCTAGTAATTGGTCCGTATATGTAATGATGAGGGGCTGTGGGTGTAACAATGGTATCGATGTCCTCATCACATATTCATGCTATTGATGAACCGTCTCTCTATGACATCATTTTGCACAATTTTGTCGCTTTGTGCACCATGCTAATTACCCATGAATTCTTTGCATATCATTCTAGATCATCTTGATAAGCATCATGTGTCTTGCCATGCACTATCTTGCCGCCGCGGACTCATTCTTACATGATGGACACTTTGTGTGCGCTAACCATTGTATTTCGAGTGTAAACTTGTGTTTGCTCTTTTGCATGTCTATCACTCGGAGACACCTTAGAGTACTCGGATTGCACAATGCCTTCATCTATGTCCGACTACAAGTCCGTCCCGACAACCGTTTCCATGGTGATGAGGATCACGATCCGAGTCGGATCTATCCCAAGGGGAGGAGATGATGCGGAGCATCCGTTCATCCCCATGTACATTCGACTACTCTCAAGCCCGAGGATACATAAGATGAGACCTCGACTATCGCCATTGGACACGGTGAATTCACTCCTCTTCAAACCGTCACTTTCCACGTGTGAGACATGGCTACTACCTCATGCATGGACCTTGTCTATACTCAGTACAACCGAGATGACCATGGAGAATCAAGGACAAAGGCCAAGCATGGAAGAGAAGAAGGAAGAAGAGGCAGCTGCTGAGGGCCCGGACATCCGGCCCTTCCATAGCTTCGGACATCGGCCCCAGCGGACATCCGCCCTTCCATAGCTTTGGACATCCGGCCACAGCCGGACATCCGCGCCCATCACGAAACGCATCCGAAGCTGAACCCCATCAGCGGACATCGGCGAGGCGGACATCCGGCTCTTCTGAAACCGCGGACATCACGGTGCCTGCCGGAAATCCGCGCCGCGCTATCTAGAAGCGAAGCGCCAGCCCTCCAGCCGGACATCCGGCCCGCTAGCGGACATCCGCACCTCGTGAAGGCCGGACATCCGCCCGGCCTTGGACATCCGGTCTCCCCTGCCTGCGTGCAGCGCATCTGGGCTGAGTCCCATGTACCCCTTCGTCCCTTAGACTATATATACTCCCCCACCTCCTCCTAGTTAGGGTTAGCGTTGATTTAGCTCATTTGTGAGATAGAGCCTCGCTCATCCATCGGATCTCCTCCTCGTGAGATACGCGGCCTCTTGGAGAAGATCCACTTGAATTCAAGACCCCTTCTGGGAAGATCCCTCTGGATTCAAGACCTTCTCTCGCAAAAGAACGATTACCTTTGTATCTTTCCTTTGTTGATTTTAAATCTTGTGCTACCTCATGTGTTCGGTGATCTAGCCGTTGTGTGATCGATACTTGTCGGTTGAGTGATTCTCTCGTTCCTCCCCATGTTTTCCCCTTTGTGTTTTCCGCGCGTTCTTCGTGTTTCCCCGTAGGATCCACTCAAAACGTGAAAGATCGGCCCCTAGGGTTCCGCCCTACATCACATTGGCACTTCCTTTTGAAGGAAATTCGAGAGATTATGTTGCTTATAGACATTAATCCCCCTGGTAGGGACAAACATACCTTTCTACAGATGCTCTATGATCCGGGCAATCTCATCCGGCCGTAAATTGAAGAAAATCCAGCGGCTATATGCCTTATTCTCCTTGTTTTCGTCGGATAGCATGCTGTAACTCATGCGCGTGAAAGCCAAGAACAAAGGCATTCCTCGCATTGGTCAATATATATGTGGAAGCGATATCTCCTCTATAGAGGACAAGAAATTTTAGGGCAATCGGGCAAAAGCGCACAAGAAAATGAAGTACTTTCAAGGACGCCATAGAATGGACGGATGTTCACTAAAGCGGTCATAATTTTGCCATTGGTCCGTGTCGGACCAATAAGTACTCAAACTGCTCGTGGCAAGCCTTGCGAATCAAAAATACTCCCGCTTGCGCAGGAGGAGGCTACAGTACCCTTAAATTCAGCCTTAAGCGGGACTTTTGTACTGAAAGTCAAAGAACATCATTAAATCATTTTTTTGAGACAAGTTTACGAACCCATTGACACTTCCTTTTGAAGGAAATTCGAGAGATTATGTTGCTTATAGACATTAGCCCCCTAGTAGGGACAAGCGTACCTTTCTGCGGATGCTCTATGATCCGGGCGATCTCATTTGGCCGTAAATTGAAGAAAATCAAGCGGCTATATGCCTTATTCTCCTGGTTTCGCGGATGGCATCTTTGTAACTCATGCGGCGTGAAAGCCAAGAACAAAAGGCATTCTGGCATCGGTCGATATATATGTGGAAGCGATATCGCCTCTATAGAGGACAAGAAATTTTGGTGAAATCGGCAAAAGCGCGAGAAAATGAAGTACTTTCAAGGGCGCCAGAGATGGACGAGTTATTGCACTAAAAGCGGTCATAGTTTTGTCATTCGGATCTTGTGGGACCCATAAGTACACAAACTGCTCTCATGGCCTTGTGGATCAAAATATACTCACGCTTCCGCCAGGAGGCCGGTACCCTCAAATTCAGCCTTAAGCAGGACTTTTGTACGAAAGTCAAAGAACCTCATTAAATCGTTGTTTTTCGGACATGTTTACGAACCCATTGACACTTCTTTTGAAGGAAATTCGAGAGATTATGTTGCTTATAGACATTAGCCCCTGGTAGGGACAAGCGTACCTTCTGCGGATGCTCTATGATCCGGGCGATCTCATTTGGCGTAAATTGAAGAAAATCCAGTGACTATATGCCTTATTCTCCTAGTTTTCGCCGGATGGAATGTTGTAACTCATGTGCGTGAAAGCCAAGAACAGAAGGGCATTCCAGGCATCGGTCAATATATATGTGGAAGCGATATCTCGTCTATAGAGGCAAAAATTTTGGGGCAATCGGGCAAAAGCGCCGAAAAATGAAGTACTTTCAAGGACTACCATAGAATGGACGGATGTTCACTAAAGCGGTCATAATTTTGTCATTGGTCAGTGTCGGACCCATAGGTACTAAAACTGCTTTCATGGCGGTGTGAATCAAAAATGCTCCCGCTTGCGCTAGGAGGCCAGGGTACCCTCAAATTCAGCCTTAAGAAGGACTTTTTGTACGAAAGTCAAAGAACACCATTAAATCATTGCTTTTTTGGACAAGTTTACGAACCCATTGGCACTTCCTTTTGAAGAAAAATCGAGAGATTATATTGCTTATAGACATTAGCCCCCTGGTAGGGACAAGCGTACTGTCTCTGGATGCTCTATGATCTTGGCAATCTCATTTGGCGTAAATTGAAGTAAATCCAGTGGCTATATGCCTTATTTTCCTTGTTTTAGCGAATGGCATCTTTGTAACTCATCGCGTGAAAGCCAAGAACAAAAGGGCATTCCTGGCAGCGGTCAATATATATGTGGAAACGATATCTCCTCTATAGAGGACAAGAAATTTTGGGGCAATCAGGCAAAAAGCACACGAGAAAATGAAGTACTTTCAAGGACTGCTGATGTAGGGTAGAACCCTAGGAAGGATCTTTTCACACTTTGATGTAGGGTGGAACCCTAATTCGTCGATCTTTCACGTTTGGAGTGGGATCCCTCGAAGAACATGATGAACACGGGGAAGAACGGGGAGAAATCACAAGGGGAATCACTCAAGAACAAGTCCAATCACACATCCACTAGACAATCAAACACACAAGATCACAAGGTACATGAACAACAAAGGGAAAGATACAAGGTAAGGTTCATCTCCAAGAGGAGGTCTTGATGATATCCTAGATGGATCTTCCCTAAAGAGGGGTCTTGAATCCATGAGGGGATCTTCTCCTAGATGGAGGTCTTGCATCCATTGGGGATCTTCTCCTAGATGGAGGTCTTGGCCTCCAATGGAGTAGTGGTCTCTCTCTCTCTCAAGAGTAGAGATAGGTAGGAGCAAAGCTCACCTAAGAATGACCTATCACTTTGCTAACCCTAGAAAGGAGGTGGAGGAGGTCTATTTATAGCCCAAGGCGAAGGGGTAAGTGAGGCGAAGGGGTACAGGGCTTGGCCCAAGTCACGCCTGTGGCGAGTCCGGATGATCCGGATGGTGGCGGATGATCCGGGTGTCGAAGTCCGGATGATCCAGGCGGCCGTCCGGATGATCCGGCTTCGTCGAGCGAGTTCTGTTGTCTTCAGACGCAGTGGCGGATCGTCAGGGAGTCGTCGGGATCATCCGGGCTCGGTCCGGATCGTCCATTGAAGTCCGGATGATCAAGGCGACTCGATCTGCTCCATTCTTCTTCTTCCTTTCTTCCGTCTTCTCTTCCACGCTTCCCTCGCGGATGGTGTAGTCGTTCCTTGGCGCTTGCACTCCTCCTTGACATCCGTGAAGCTCGACAATACCTATGCATGCACACGTAAGGAGTGTCAAGTAGTATACCATCCTCGAGAGTGTCAAGTGAGCACGTGTAAAGGAGATGATTCACCTTTGTGTATGTGAAGTAGATGTCGCGTGTCACTTGCCAAATGGGCTCTTGGCGTGGTAATGTCCGTAGGATGCTCCGCATCATCCCTCCCCTTAGGAAAGATCCGACCTCGGATCGAAATCCAAATCACCATGGGAAAGAGATGATGTAAATGGTGTAGAAGTGGACGATCACCAAGCATTCGTCATCTTGTAGTTCCAAATGGGCACTCTCCAATGTCGCACCGTCTTGTAATTCCTTCAAAAGTAGCAAAGATAACAAGCACTTGGAAAAACAAATGTGGTTGTCATAGGAGCAAAACGAAGCATTCAAGAGGTGATTCACCCAACAAGTGTTGTCATCAAGCATAGCATATGGTTTGACAAAGAAGTGTGGCATGGCATTTGAGCATATAAATTGAGCATAATCAAGTATATCATGGGAACAAGCATGCAAATGGGAGGTCAAGGTGCAAATATATGTGATAAGTGAACAAGCATCTACCTCAAGGTCATAGCAAGCATGCATAAAGATCTCAATGAACGGTCTATGGTAGGCATAAGAGTCATTCACAACACCAAATATAGTGAAATGTCTAAACACATGGGGCAAGTGCAAGACAATCCAAGCATAACGTGCATAGGGTGTAGTGAAGATATCGTGGCACTCAACACAATGGAAAGAGCAATTGTTCATCATGTGTGAGGCAATCAAGTCAAGCATGTGATAAGCAAAGGGACATGGCATATGTGAAGAACTAGATGCAACACACAAGGCATATATGTCATCATCCGAAGAAAGCAAGTAGTGGAACATGGGTGATGCAATATAGCGAGCATTCATAGCTATCAAATCAAGCAAGTTAGTAGTGCGAAGATGCAACATACTAGGAGGAATCATGGCAAATATGTCATTGGTGCAAATAGTGGGCATGAATAATTCACAAGTCAGAGCACAAGCATGAAAGCAAGATATGAGTACAATATCATGAATGTATTGGCGAGAGGCCATATGTGAATAGCAATGGGTCATCATGACTCTCCCAACACAACAAGCATCAATAGAATGGGGCACATGATAAACATGGCAAAAGCAACAAGGATCTCCACCAAGCATGCAAATACACATAGGAATATCATAATGGAGAATCATGGGTAGATGCAAACAAGGGTCACAATTGCATGGCAAAGGCATAGAAGCAAGCATAGCATGCAAAGTGAACACAGTAAAATGAGCATAATGTGTGAAGTGGTAAATGGCCCATAGCCGTGTGAGAGCCAAGTAGAGGAGTTGCGCGTAGTCCTTGCGCAAAGGGGATTGTGGTAAAGACAATCCACGTGATCCCAATTCATCGTTGCTCTCAAGAGCTCGTTTTGTCAACTCGTGGGATTGCGAGGTTGAGAAGTATTCATGGGTACCTACACAAAAGAGACACAAACGAAAGAAATTGTGTGTGTGGTAAATGTACACATCATCCATCATGATGTGTATGTGCACGTGTGAGTTAGCACAAGATAAGCAATGCTCAAAGAAATTTGAGGCATGGTATATGAACATGTCATCCATCATGAAAGAATAGTTGTTATGTATGACACGATGGGGACACAAATTGAGCAAACAAGTATATGGTACATCAAAAGCATGTTTGTTCATGGGGAGCATATGGTGCACACAAGTATTGGGATCATGCAATGAATGGGATGGATCAAATTCTCCTAACATGTATGAGGAAACTATGGGGGTCTCCTCATGAGCAATATCGGAAACATCATATGGAGAAAATGGACAACATCCAAAACAATGCATATCCGAAGCTAGGTGGTCATGGCATGGCATATGAGATAAATGACGCAAAGGGAGCATATCAATATCGTCACAAGAGAAACAAATGCCAATGACCATGGGCTTGTCGTCTATGCCATATGTCCAAATTGGGTTTATTTTAATGGCGTATGCATAGTCACTATGAAGAGATTGCAAATAAGACATATGGTTGATCTCATGCATAGCATATGACAAGTCAAGCGGATTATCAAACATGATGTGACATAAAGAATTGTCACAAGAAATGCTATGTAACATGGCATCACAAGTAATAGACTCCATAAGAGAATCGTCATTCTCATCATAAATGGGCAAATCATTGCATGGGGAAATCATACTAGCATGAAGCATGGCAATAGGTGGATCAACATCATGCAAGAAATCGATGTCAAGAATGTCCACTAGTGGGACTAGAGCATCACCTTCACCTTTGTTACCTTTGTCATTCCACTCAAGTGGTGTAGGTGAGGTGGGAAAGACCAAATGGTGGTCATCTTCATGTTGATGGAACCATGTGGGGGTGCATCATATTCCACCATGGCCATCGTCTTGTCCAAAGGGAGGACGAAGTCGTCGAGGATCGGCGCGTCATCATCAATGGGACCTAGCACCAAATGAGAAGACACAATAGAGGTAGAGTGATGAGGACATCAATACCATTGTTACACCCACAGCCCCTGCTGCTATACATACTGGACCAATTACTAGAGCTCGCGTACGCCAACTAAATTACCAGGTACTTTCGTTTCTTGGTAATGATTCTAATGTTGATGAGAATATGATGCTGCCTAAATTGGATACATTTGTTTTGCTTACAAATGAAGGGCCTAGCTTGGAGAAGGATGAACATTGGAGCAAGAACAAGCATGGAGATGATGGCATGCGCAAGAGGACAAGAATGGAGTTACAAGTGATGATTTCAGGACTTTGAAGCCACCATAATGAGTGCATGAAGCCTTGGACGAAATATACAAGATGCCACTTCATAAATTTTGTCCAGAGGCTATTCTGAGGTCTTTGCGTCACCTTATTATTGGGCCAGGCCATGTAATTTCTAAATACATTAGTATAGGCTATTTTTAGAGTCCGTATGTGTGGAAACAAGAGATAGGGTTAGTTTTGGACCCCTCCACCAAGGGCCACGAAATTCACCCCTCTTCCTCCATATATACAGCCCTTAGGGCACCGTTTAGACTTTGGGTTTTGTTTAGATCAAAAGTTACGCCATAGCTGCAACCGCGTGCGCCGTTTGTGTTCAGCGACCGGACAAAGCGTCCAGAACCCCACCTTGATCAATAAAGCTTTCATCTTATATTACGCAATATCCAGATTGCAATCTCAGTTTCTTGCTTGTTCTTCGTTTGCTCGCGAAATAGACCCTCGTGGTCGGAGTTGATCGTGCTCGGCGTGGTCAATAACCTCTCGGAGTTGGTTTAGCGATTGCTAAGTAGCGGCGTCCTCGCCGCGCTTCGTAGTCGGATCGTCAAAGTCGACTTCCACCAAAGCGAAATCCACCATCTCATCGAAGGCGGGACACCTCTGCCTCTATCAAGTGGTATCAGATTTCGGGTTGCTCGGTGAGATTTTACAGATTTTAAGTAGTTTAGATCGAGTCATTCTTCATACCTACAGTCCACGAAAAAGCCACAAAAAAATTAGGTTTAGTTCATCATATCCGAACCAATCGAGCCTTTGCATAATCTTTTACGTATTTGCATTGTTGAATTTGCGGTTGCATCGTCGTGTCTAGTTCTGGTCTTAGAGTCTAGTCTTTTAGAGTTT